>JAKOGI010000788.1:349190-409190 GCA_029747015.1 Carnegiea gigantea | reverse complement strand
AGTGAAAATGCACCAGTGAGGAGATGCAAAATGATTAGCCTTTCGTGCTATAGAAAAAGTATAGGACAACCAAAGAAAAGTTGGAACAAGGCGATTAGAAATGATTTGAAGTTTCTAGGTGTAATAAAGCATATGACTCAGGATAGAAGTACGTGGAGATTTAGGATTAAGATTGCAGATCATAGGTAGTGTGCTTCTGGTCCTTCCTTGGGCTTTTGTTTGAGTAGTGATTGTTGTTATGTTGCACTAGCTGTTATTCTTTCCTGTGTGTGATGTAATCATGTAGGCTTGCAAATCATAGGTAGCATGTGATTATTCTTAATAGAGGCGTTTTTATGACACCCCTAATTGCTTTAGTCGTAGCCTCTTCGTAACTACGGTTCACCCCCTCCACCTCGGTTGTTTACATGTCAACTGCTGTTGGCTAGATTAGTAGTATGTTGTCACTTGCTGGTGAAAGTATGTAAAAGTTTGACGCCTCATCTATTGTTCATGTTAACTTATGTTATTCTAAGCAATTAGGTCTTGTGTTTGTTAAATTATTTTACCAACCAATTTTCAACATCTAAGTATCTTCTTAAATTTTTTTATGTGTATCTATTAGAATCAGTCTTTCTATGTGCAGTCATGTGTGTACGGGTAAGACTACCTATATCTGGATCTCCCCAGATCCCGCGAAAGCGGGACTTACACTTAGAGTTATTCTTATTGTTGGTAATTTGGGGAAAAAAAGTATACCTAATTTTATCTGCATGCTATCCCAGATAAATCTATCTTCGCCCAACATTTGATTTTCAAAACACTTACCGCAACACCCGCCTACCTATGCCCAAACGACCCCCTTCCTTTTCACTTTGCCTAGACGACCCCTTTTCGCCCTGTCCTCATGGTCGCGATGCAGCCATCATGTTGCTCAGGGCCGAACCACCACACACTTAGGTTCTTTGCAACCACCACGCACTTAGGTTATCGCAGATGCCAACTTCTGGGTTCAGATCTACTCCTTCTAAAGCACCACAACTTAAATTAATTATCCGACAAAAACATATAAATTAATGAAGAAAAATTAATATTTTGAATAAAATAATTATTTATGATGTCTTGCATAAAAAATATTTATGATATTTTTTAACTGTTTCATTGAAGGAATTTTTATATGCATAATTTTTACATAATTTATTTTATTACATGATAATTTACAAATTGTAAAAATTTTGAAGAAGATGGATTGAAGTTGATTGAAGTAGGTTGAAACTGGTTGAACTTGGAATTGTTTTTGTTGAAGTGGGTTAAAATAGTTGAAGTAGGTTAAAATGAGTTCAAGTTAGTTCAAGTTAGTATATTGAGATTTACCAATGAAAAAAACAGGCACTTAATATTATACCATTATGATGAATATATGAACGCAATTGAGCTTGTTAAAAAAACACCCCCCAAACAAAACAATCGCTCCAAAAAGAAGTTTAGAATTTGAATTAATAATTGTAAACAAACGCGGAATATTTCAATCATATAGTGGGGGTTTGTTGTCTTAATTGATAAAATCTGTAAAAGTGAATATTAGATATTTAGATTTGCTAAAAAGAGGAAAATAATCTAATCCTACAAACAATAGGGACTTCATTAATCTAATTGTACAAACAATAAAGACTTTTATAATCTAAACGAACAAACAGTAGAAACTTTCATGATGTAATTGTACAAAAATAGAAACTTCAAATGGAAGTTTCATATGGGTATATTGTACTTCATTTATGCTGTGTGAAATAGGATGTCAAGGTATATTCATTAGCATCATAATAATGTCAAAAGGCTGAACAGCTCGTAATTTAGTTGGTTCCCACGAGTTATTGATCTTTTAGTATCTTGACATAGGTAACATTGATTTTTTCGAGTCTCACTTTTTTAGCTTAATTTTTTAGTCCCCTGAGCTATGATGTTGTGATTTTTGGCTACCTTTTGAAAACTTGTTTTAATTTTTTAATATCGCTCGTGCTCTTTTGTTTTTCACTTTTGTCCCAAAACTCTTAGAAATTACAGACAGACCTTCAAAATTGGGTAAAATATGCAAGCAATCTAATTTTAGGGGTTTTTTGAAAAATATACTTGTTTTGAACGATTAAACTTCTTATAATGATTTTACTGGTACTAGTTATCACAATCTACTACTTATATATTAGATATTACACCTATGGTTATAGGCCCACCATGCTTAACAAAAGAATTAAAACTTAATTAGAGAGTTTTGACCATTACCTGAACTTAGTCAGCATTGGACCCTGGCGTTCCTCTAGTTTTTAGTTTACAGAGATTGCTAATCTCAACCATACCTTCCTCATATCAGACAGAGCACAATATCTGTTTGTCCTACCTCGGGCCGTAGTCACTAATTAAGTTCTTTATATTTTAAAGGATAGTGAAACTTTAATTAAGAAATTATTTAAGACATAAGGTTCAATTAAGTAACGTTTCCTACTGGGAAACTTCTTTTATTGAAAGCTTGAAAGTGGAAATATTACAATGGAAAGATTTGAGAGGGATTTAAGCTACTATGATCATCAGAGATGCTTGCTCATAGAGAAATAAAAAATCTTAACTTCTCTTTTGCTCAAGTATGCTCAAATAACTGTATCCCTTCTCAACACTCAGCTTCTCCTTTTATAGAGGGGATGGAGGTATCATTATGCTTTTACAAATGGCTATAGTTATATTCACATGGCTACAATAGAGTACCTTATTTTACAGACTCGACACTTATCGAAATAATACAATAATAGAACAAACTTTTTAGAGTCTTTTAATGATAACAAGGAGATTAGTCATCATTATTGAGATTTTGCATACCTTCATCTCCAGTAATATCTTCCAGACTATTATTATCCGAATAATCATCAAAATCTTCATTATGTTGAAGATGCTCTGAATCCCATTTTTCAAATAATTCAAGAAAATATTTTCTTCCTTTTTCTGATAAGAATTTTCTAGCTCCAATATCAAAAAGATAATCAAAGATATCTTCCATAACTGCTCCCTCCACCTTGATGTATTCGTTAAACTCATTGCTATAAGTGAAAGTAGTGTCTTCGCAATACATTATTGTTTTTCCTCGTTCAATTAATGCCCAACTTTGATAAAAAATATTGTAAAAATTGATGGCTCTTGTTAAAGCATGATTAGTAACTAGTTCTCATCGTTCTCGAGACCATTCTTGTTGTTCATCGTTGGGATTGTCAAAATCAGCAATCTGAACTAGATAATGAGTTGGTTTGACTTTTCCATTTTCATACTCGATTAGTGCACAATGTACTTCCACATGTAGGCATCTATTATATCGAATTTTTGTTGGGTCATCAGGAGATGTAAGAATCCAATGGATCCTTTTGAACATGCATTGCTAAAATTTAGTTAGTCGTGAGACAAATGGAAATTTTGGATCTGGGATTTCCACAAAGTAAACTACAATCCCATATTCCTAGGATTTAATGATGCGGTCATTTAGAGAGATTGAATTTGTTGGAGAACTAACACCACCAACTGCAAAGTTATCAAGAAAGTAGATTGTAGTATTCCATAATTCTCAAATATCATAAGAATAATTATGATAATAGTCGATGCATGCTGTATACCACTCATTGAACCATTTTTCTTGAATATGAGAACTTATTTTTTTCTTGGATATCGTAATGACATCTTAGGTAATTAATTGGTAACTCTAGAAGGGAAAATCTTTGGGCTATTAGGTAGGTAGAAGATAGCAGACCAAAGTATGACCTACTTTTTGTATGGAATTTCAAATTATCAATAAGGACTTTACTAGAAGGAGAAACCCGTTCTAGTAGCAATAATATTTCACCATAGATTTGCTCCTTTTATCGTAGGAGTTCTGCTCTGATGATCACTATTGGTGAGTTCTCGAGTTAAACTATCTGCCAAAGAGATCTTAGATCTCTGTATATATTTAATAGAGAAGGAAAACTGATTAAGCCATAATTGCTAACGCAGGAGTCGCCCTTGCGCTTGCATATTTGATAAATTCTTTTTCACAAAACCAAGTATTCCTTTGCAATCAGTTCGAATAAGAAAAGGTTTAGGGGCTAAAAATATTAAGAACTTTTCCATCCCCCTTGTAACTACAAGGATTTCTTTTTTCATTATGGAATAGTTGCATTCTATCTTATTAAAACTTCCACGCAATATTTGTAGAGTTTTCCTCATTCTTTGATTTTGAGTTCTTCACTCCAGGGCTCATTGCTGGCATCTGTCTCAAGAACCAAATCATCTCTTTCATTAGGCAATTTAAGCACAAGAAGATTTTTACACATTTTTTTGAAGTTTTGAACAATCTTTAAATCACTAGTGGTCCATGTCCAATTTACTTCTTTCTTGAATTTCTGTTGCAATGACTTTCTCAGTTTAGTTAAATCTTTAATGAAATTTAAAGCATAGGTAAGGCATCCAAGAAACTTTTCTAACAACTTTCTATCCTCAATCTTTTCAGAAAATTTTTCTATTTTTTTTCAGAATATGCTTTTATAGGATGATTTGTCTAGCTGTTATCTCTAGGCCTAAGAACTCAATCTCTTGTTCAGCATAAATGCACTTGTTCTTTCCAAATATAAGACCATGATCAATGCATCTTTGAGTAACAGCTAAGGCATCATCTTTGTGCTATTATATGGTATTATCATTAAACTTTTTGTAATTGATCACCATTCTTGCATTTTCTCTTTTTTTTGGGCATGATTTCTTACCATGAAAGTGGGACTGGTCTAAGGGCTCACGCTATTCCTGATTAATCCTTTTCCTAGAAGTTCTTTAATTTGTTTATCAAATTCTTAGATATCCTGGTGTGTATGCACCATTTGTTTAACCAAAATAATAGTATTGAGATTTAACAAAGTAATTTTTGCAAATGTTCTATCTTTATCCCAAAATTTTAGGGGATTATCAGAGTAGAGTTCTTTACATAATTTCTCTTGTTGTTCGATAATTTGCTCTTTAATGGATAACTCGAGTAATGAAATTGTTAATGCTACCTCTCGTTGTGCAGGCATGACCTTCTCACCAGGCTAGCAGCGTGTAAACTCAATTTTTTAATGAGTGTAAGCCTTACTTAATTTTTCAATAGGAACTGAGTGACCATTAATTTTAAACATTATTTGGTTTATGGTCTGTGTGCATGCAGAATATAATCTCTGAAAATTAGTTCCAATAATCATGTCATGCGATGGCTGGTCAGTAGCTCATAGATCTGGTATAATGCATTGAACTCCTCCTAATTCTACGGATAACCCTTATATAGCTTCATTGTGGCTCATAATACTGTTGTCAACTATCCTTACTTGTAACATACTCTTGGCCCTTTTCCACATAAATTCTGGAAACGACGATATTTTTTCAAAGCATATAGGACAATCACTATCTATATAGGCACACAATTCGTATTTATTATATCCCTCTAAGCATACATTTATTTGGATATAGATGCTATTAGGATTTGTGTTGGTAGCTTCATAACATATTTTCATAGTCATATTTTTGACTAATTCATCCTCATAGATTGGTTCACTAATAGTTCTTGTTTTGTACCCAATGACCTGTCTATCAAGACTCATGCTTCAATCACCACTATGTTTAACGGGTTCAAAACTCATTCTACTTATTTCACTAGTCATACTGATCGTATCATCTTCTTTAAGATCTTCTTTAGATGATGAAGATCTTTCTTCTCGTTCTGACCTTGCACTTATACTTTGTAATAATTGGGGTTTAATGGTACTTTTACCATTCTCATCAATTTTTACCACATTTTTCTTATTGATTTTTGTAGGGTTGGTAAAGCTAGATATCCATGAACGATCAATTTTTATCTTAGTAGCATTGGATTTAATCCTCCAGATCTTTTGCATAGAGGTAGGACTTTCAAACTTTTCTTCTTCTATCATTGTTACTTTGGTTTTTGGATCTATTGTATTATCTCAGTTATAGATAATTTTTCAAAATATCCTCAGAGGGTATCTGGTAAGTGCTTCAAGTGTATATCATTTTATGGTCATTTCACTGCATTTTTAGGAAAATTATGTGTTTTATGCTATATTATGCACTCCTTTATATGTTTTATGCTTGGGTATGGTTCTTTTCTATGTTTTACAGGTTTTGGACCATTTTACACTAAATTTGACCATAAATGAGTATATTTTGACTCCCCACGGACACCCATAAGTCACTATGCTTGTAGAAGGAAGAAAGAATAGAATAATGTCAAGCCAAAGCTGACCATGGACACTCCGTGGAGATGGCCACGGTCCGTGGCGTCCTCATTTCTCTTGAGGCTTTTTGTTTTTCCGCGACTGTTCGACTTCCAGAAGTTTCACTATAAAAAGGGTGCTTTCAATCTCATTTCAACACAAACCCATCAATTCCATTTTCCTCTCTTCAAGTTTATCAATTAGATTAGAATTTTAGAAAGAGAGAGAATTGAAGTGAAGATTTGCAAGGATTCCATGCCGGGTTTGCAATCGACGGATTTAAGTGCATTAATTGACTAAGCGTATCTCTTCTCTTTGCTTCTCTTCTCTTTTCTGAATTTAGATTTATATTTTGTAATTTTGATTATCTTTTGTTGTTTTGATTTTGGATTTATGCAAATACGAATTAATTTCCCGACTTGCTGTTTGTCTCTTTTAGTATTTTGGAATTGTTGGATTCTTTTATTGGATCCTAGATGATTATTGTCATGTGAGAAATTTGATCACCTTTTTTCACGTTTTGTGTATTGGATGAAGGACTGAAAGGTAAAATTCGATATTTGAACTATAGGATTTGACTTGATTGTGTGGAGTCTTGAGAGAGCACACCAATTGAGAAACCACAAATATGATAATCACATGCTTAACGAACCTAAACAAATCAAAAGCCCTTAAGAAATGGTAATTCGTAGATTTACATATTTTCTTCACCTTGGAAGAGGGTTGTGATACTTCGATCATGGGTTTTGAAACAACCAATTAAGGAAAAAGTGCTTGATTGATGCGTAGATCGGGTGATTGCTTATTTTGCTCAATTGCAATGATTATTTGTCCATTAGGTTAAATAGTTGATTAGTTTTATTTCAAAATCAAGTATTGATTTGCTTAGCTTATCTTGATAGAATATAACCCAATAGATCAACGAAGTCTCTGTGGGATTAACCTTGATTTACTACAACACCACCGTGCGCTTGCGGTCCTATCAAGTTTTTGGCGCCATTGCCAGGAACTAGTGTCGGATATTGGGTTTTTCCCGATAGGTTTGACTAACATTTTGTTTTTCTTTAGGAAAAAAAAAATTTGAAAATTAAAAAAAATTACAACAATGGCGATTTTCCATTTTTTCCAATTTGAGTATGAATTATTTTGGAGATATTTTAAACATTTAAATGTTTTTCTTGCCCAATGTGGTCATTGTGTAGGTAAATGAGAAAATTTAGACATTGTTGATGAGGGTGTGAATAGCAAAACCCGAGTTCTTTTAGAGTATTGGGATTTTTATGATAAAAATGTTGATGAAGCATGGTATTTGCTTAAGTAGATTGCTTGGGATTCATTTGGATTTAAGAAGACTAGTTGTGTTTCTAGACATTTATTTTATGATCATTGCACATTCTATGCTAGATCTTATTATACCCCTTTTTGGTGTGACTTGTGTAAATTCTTCTGACTATGCTACTAATTCGTGTCCTTATTATGCATGCTATGCTCAACCTGACTTTGCATCGCCTCGAGATAATACTGATGTTACCTTGACCTTATATGATTCATCTTTTCCTTTAGCTTAGTGCACGGGGCTTGAGGTGGGTGAGCCTTTTGGGGTTGTTGCTAGGTTTAGTATTGTTGATGCATATTTTAAGTCAGAAGATATTTTAGATGAGGTGCATGATCTAGATAAGAGTCCTTTGGAGGGGTCACATGATGTGCTTACGCATGAGAAGTCTACTAGCCTTGGTTGTAATAATGATCTCCCTAATCCACTTGATCATTCTCATGTTTCACCTATTTGTTCATTATCCTTTCTTTCCCCTAAGTATTGCATTGACATGCCTATTGAAAATCCTATGATTTTTGTGCTAATAATGATTTGGGCTATGTGGATAGCATGTTTAATATGCTTATTGGAAGTGTTGATAATTTTATATTCCTAGGTTACTTAAGAGGGTATGATCCCTCTATTAACCCTTATTATGTATGCCTAGAGGATCTACTTAGAAAAATCATGTGGGATACTTTCTTTAATTTCTCTTTTGATTTTTCTATGGCGTTTGGTTCATTAAAGAGTGCACTAACTTTCTTTGCTATGTTCATCTTCATGCTCTCTTATAGCCAAGCTTGTGAGCCCTATGCTGTGGCATTCGACAAGCTGCTACGTGCATTGACAGAGTCTGATGTGGTGAGGCAAGTCTTAAAGTTACAATGGAGTGGCTGATGCTCCATTTACCCCATTTGCAAGGAGGCCTTAGCTTAGCTATACCCAACACCTAACCTAGTGAGATCCTTATACTTTGTTTTCCATTCCCACCTTCTCCTTTCTTTTCTTTGAATAATAATGCTTAGTCTAAGCATGGGGGCAGGGTAGTTTCTATATTTTTTATTTCGGTTATTAGTTTGCTTACATGTTAGAGCATATAGTTTTTGGTTTCTTTTGTTTGCACTAGTGTGTTGCATTTAGTTGCATTTAGGTTTGCATATAGGAATCTATGTAGAGATAGTGAGGATTGGTTTGAGATAACCTCCAATAAGCTTTTGCTAGGCATGATAGCTTTCATGAGCTTGAGTAACTTTTTGATGTGCAATCCCGTTTGGTGCTAAAATGTTTGAAGGTTTTATAAATATTTCTTGTTTTGACCCCTGTCTTGATTGAGAACTTTGTTATCCTTTGAGTCGTTAGCACTAATGTTTGTACATGGGAGTCATTTATGAGCTAATTGAGACTTTAGTAGATATCCCATGAAATTTTGAGCTTTATTTGGGCTAATTTAATATATTTAGTCTAATATTTCTTTCATGTGTGTGACTTTTCCATATTGCATCTGTAGAACTTGCCTTCACTCTTGTTCAAAACCACATTCGCATATGCATATTTGATGAGATGATAGAGGTATTTCTTTCTTTGAACATTTTAGTCAGATAGTCAAATAGCCTACCCTTGTGTTATATGTTTATCCCTTTGTTAGCCCCTTCGAGCTTATATCCATCTTTGTTATGATCACTTCTTTTTAGCCTATGGTCAAACACATGTTCCTACCTTAAGCCAAGTCTATGAAGCATCACTTCAAATATGTAGTAGGTAGTTTTGGAGATAATTGAGTTTAAGATGGCTTTGGTATGTATATTTGTTGAGGGGTTGATATTATTGAGCATTTGAATTTATTCCTCTCTTGTTCGGGCTGTATATGTACATATAAATTAGGTTATGAGTTAATAGTGAGTGATCCTATGCCTTTCAATAATTACAATTTTCGTTTCATTTCCCAAAAAAACAAAAAGAAAAAAAGTTATTTTGAAGAAAAAGAAAAAAAAAAAAAGGAAGACACAGTCAGGCTGTTCAAAAAAAAAAAAAAAACAAAACAAGTGAGTAAGTAATTAGCATTGGATATGCGAGTAACTTATATTTCTTCTTTGTCAACTCATTTCCTACATAATTTATTGGGGTATGTTTATTGAATTGTTGAGGTTTGGAGTGTTGGTAAACTTCATGGTTTCTTGGTGCCTTATTGGTTGCTCCCCAGTCACTTGTCTAAGTAGCTCCACATTGTCCCAAATGCATTTGTCCACTCCTTACCTTAACCCTTTTTAGCCCATGTTATAAACCATATAAAGTCCTCTTGATTGTCTTGTGTACATTGTATTTTAGTGGTGGAGAATTTGAGAGCCATGATAAGCGTATGGTAGATTGCATCTTTGGAATGAATCTTGAGTAAACCTATACTATATTTCAAATACATTAGTGGGAGTGATCCACATTTCCCAAAAAGTCAGGTTCTACTAGTCCATTTGACTCTATTCAATTTCATGTGCTTGCATGACATGCTTTATGGTTCTTTAGGGGTGATCAAGTTTGATGTTGAGCTTGTGGTGTCGTACTTTTTTGAAAACCTGCTCCTCCTTCTAATTTTGAAATGTCTTGTGCAATTTGGGCTTGTCATTGATTGCTATTCTCGCTTATGATATGCCATGACTTGCCTACTTTAAGCAAGTTGTTATGTATTTAAGTCCTAAATGCATCTCCCCTTGTTGGTCTTATCTAGTATTTGCTTAAGGACTAGCAACAATTTAAGCACGGGGAGTTTGGTAACTGCTTAAATTGTATATCAATTTATGGTCATTTTGCTGTATTTTTAAGAGAATTATGTGTTTTATGCTATATTATGCACTCCTTTTTTTGTTTTACGATTGGGTATGGTTCTTTTCTATGTTTCATAGGTTTTGGACCATTTTGCCCTAAATTTGACCATAAATGAGTATATTTTGACTCCCATGGACACCCTTAAGTCACTATGCCCATGAAAGTACGAAAGAATAGAAGAATGTTAGGCCAGAGCTGACCACAGACCCTCCGTAGGGATGGCCACGATTCGTGGTGTCCTTATTTCCCCTGAGATTTTTTTGTTTTCCCGTGACTGTTCGGGTTCTAGGAGTTTCACTATAAAAAGGGCGCTTTCAACCTCATTTCAACACAAACCCATCAATTCCATTTTCCTCTCTTCAAGTTTATCAATTAGATTAGGATTTGTGAGAGAGAGAGAGAGAGAGAGAGAGAGAGAGAGAGAATTGAAGTAAAGATTTGTAAGGATTCCATGCTAGGTTTGCAATCGACAAATTCAAGCGCATCAATTGGCTAAGCATCTCTTTTCTCTTATTTTCTTTTCTCTTTTCTAAATCTAGATTTATGTTTTGTAATTTTGATTATCTGTTGTTGTTTTGATTTTGGATTTTTGCAAACATAAGTTAATTTCCCAACTTGCTGTTTATCTCTTTTAGTATTTTGGAATTGTTGAATTGTTTTATTGGATCCTAGATGGTTATTGTCTCGTGAGAAACTTGATCACCTTCTTGCATATTTTGGGTGTTAGATGAAGGACTAAATGGTGAAATTCAATACTTGAACCGTAGGATTTGACTTGATTGTCTAGAGTATTGAGAAAGCACACCAGGTGAGAAACCACGAATATGATAATCGCATGCTTAATGAACCTAAACAAATCGAAAGCCCTTGAGAAATGGTAGTTGGTAGATTTAGGCATTTCACTTTACCTTGAAGGAGGGTTGTGATACTTCGATCGTCGATTTTGAAACAGCCAATTAAGAAAGAAGTGCTTGATTGATGCGTCGCTCGGGCGATTGCTTATTTTGCTTAATTCCAATGATTATTTATCGATTAGATTAAATAGTATTTAATTTCAATATCAAGTATTGATTTGCTAGGCTTATCTTGATAGAATATAACCCAATAGATCAACCAAGTCTCTGTGGGATCGACCTTGATTTGCTGTAACGTCATCGTGCGCTTGCGACCCTATCAGTATCCTCCTCTTTTCATGTCCATCTTAAGGAATAGAAAGTTTTTGGCAAATTTGTCCTTTAGGCTTACTTAATATCGAGGTCGACAATTGAATCATACTATCCATTACATAAATTGCTCTTAAGCCCTGTGATAATTTGATTATTAAATTTGGTATGCCTAATATTACAGAGAAAAGCATAAAGATCAATGTCTTTACCATAATATTATAATGGAGTAATTTAGATTTGGGCACTTCCAACATGGATATACCTATACATTCTATTTTCGTTATGCTTAAGGATATTTTTCCAATTAATGAGATTAACTTCTCTCACATCGTACTCACAATCTTTGATTTTTATATCTCCTTTCATCATCTCATACACATGCTTACTCTTTAATTGAAAGATTGATTTTTTTATACCTCATGTCTTTCTGAATCATGGGAAGGACCCAATCTCCTTTGACTTCTTCTTTATCATTGTTTATCGTAAATTTTTCTCTTTAAAGATCACCAAAACTGATTGAGCTACTTTTCATCATATGATTGGTTTCTTCATAATCATTTTCTCCATATCTATTGTCCAGTATAATTTCAACAATTCCTTTGTTGTTGTTTAGGACTAGGTCTAATGCCTCATCCTCACTAAGTTTAACATAATCTAGGCTTCCTAGGGTTTCAGTCAGCTTATTATTTTTTGTATTTTTGCATTCATTAGTGTAATGTCCTACTTTTCTGTATCCCCAATATTTTCCGTCATTTTTCCCTGCAGGATAATAAGCTGTTTTCCTAAAAAATCTTTATTTTTTAGGACTTAGTTTGTTGTAATATTTTCTTCTATACTTCTCTCCCCTTTGCTTATTAAAGCTCTTTTTCTTATAAAATTTTCTCTTTCTTCTCCTTTCATGTTCTTTTCCCTACTGGTGAGGTGAATCCTAACAAGTTAGAAATTGCTTTTTAATTTTCTTTTGCCTTTGGAGATTAAGACATTGATCATTGACTCATTTTCTTAAATAAGAGATTCTTAAACTAAGGGTATCAATGACATCGGCTCTTTCAAGCCATGTAACGTATTTTTTTATTAAATATGAGATTTATTGGGTATGGCAATTTGTTATAGAACATATGAAGATTAGTTTCATTATGCCCAATTTCGTAATAATATTAACTAAATTCAGTAATATAATTTTTCAGATATCTCATATCCCATAGTTCTATATTATTAATCTTTCTCTACCACTCTCTTACTTTTTTTCCCCCCTGAATCGAGTTTAGTTCCGACGAATTTGGTTTCAATTTTCTTACATAGATTTTTGAACATTGCAGCTGGTATCTCCATCATTCTTAATATATTTTTACCATTTTCATTCAATGAATCATACAAGTCAGCTACAGTGCCCAAAAACTATGCTCGATGTAGTTTAAGAAATTTACAGTAGTCCATGTACTATTTATGTTCAAGTTACTATTTATGCTTCTTTTCCAATGCTCAAATATTTCTTCTCTATTGCGAGCTCCATTTATTTTTAAGATGTATTCCGTTTGACTAATTGGAGTAAGGTCAATCTCTTCAAAGATTATAGTTTTCCTTGGGATAAACCCAAAAAAAAAATTAGTTGTACTTCCTACTGGGACATTCCTACGCCTTATGAAATGAGTATTTCTTCTAGAAGGTTCTCCAAATTCTTCATGCTTAGGAACAACATTGTCAACTAAATTGGTCTCTATTTCTCCTAAGTCGAGTTCTTCTCTAATCTCATTGATCTCATCTTCAATAATCATTTTACCATGGTTTCTATCAAGTTTTCTTCTGACTTTCTCTAATGGTAACACATTAAGATCTTCTAATTTAATCAGATTTATCTGCTGATATATTTCTTCTTCTAATTTGACATTATTTATCTCTTCATTATCATCAGACAATACGTCATGCTTATCATTAATTACGCTCATGATTTTATTTAATTCTTCTGAATTTTGTTCTTTTTCAAATAAATTTTGTAGTCTTTCAAGAGTATACTACTTATACTCCATCCTCTTCTTTCTTTTCTGTCTTTTCAGAGGATTTTTAAGTTGATTTTTTACCTACTTCTTTTTGGGGTTTTATATCATGCAAATTAAATAGAGTTTTGTTTTAAAAGGATATTTATTCTAAAATGGAGTACTAATATTTGAAGTAGATTTTCCGCTACGCCTAACTTCATAAACTAGGGAAAGGTGAATTATAAATAATTGCTTCTTAAGCTCCTTGGCCTTGGTCTTAATTTTAGCTAATTTAACTTTTAATTCTAAAATTATATCAGTGGTATAGTTTAATTGACGTGCTATAAAAGAAATTCCTTCCGGTGAGTGAACAATATATGAATAATTCGGACCAGGGCAAGCAGGTGATGATTCAAACATTAATCACAGTTAATTAGCTTAATAAGTAATTAATTAACATAATTATCTTCATTATTTTTGATCACATGGCTCTGATACCAAATGAAAGAGGACCGTGAATACTACTTAATGAGGAAAAAAATACACATGTACAAATTTAAAATTTTTGAAAGTAAGTTTTTAAGGATTGGGGTTGAAATGCAAATTTTAAATGTTTAGGGACTTAAGAAAAACGGAGTGTACCTAAAAATTTAGTCAACAAACGTTGAGGTACTAAAATATTCACTCCAAAAACTCAGGCCCTGAAAAATTAATGTAGCATATGTCGGGGTACCTTAGGACTAACTCCCTTGGTTCCCATCTCTATTTCCCACACTCTTTGCTCGGTTCAAGCCTTGGGAGAAGCATTCTATTTCTTTAGTAGGAAATTGTTAGGTTGATAGGTTGGGTTAGTCATATGCAGTTTGGCATGTACATCCCTCCTTTTGACCCTGTTGTGATCCTTGGGTTTCTTTGAGATAGGATTTAGTGGATTGGTCCCACTTACAAATCTTTAAATAAACAAATAATAATGTCGGAAGTCAGCACATACCAAAAATGGAATCTGGGATGGGTGCTCTTCATATTCAAACAAATAGACATATACCAACACTAGTTGGTTCAAGTGCTTTGGCACTTTTTTCACTTAAGCAAGATCTCGAGTTTGAGTCTTGTGAATGAAGAAAATTTGTAATGGGAGAGTTCTACCTCATATTGGGCAATAGTAGGTCAACTGTAGTGAAATGGTGGATTTAAGATCCCAAAAAAAACAGACAAACATGTGGGTTGAGATCATAACTGGAATTTTTTGCATGCTAGAATAGGAGTAGAAGCTTAATTTATGGAACTTATTTTCTTACCATTTAGATGTATTCTGCATTGGGAATAGACACCCCTGGCAACCTGTAACAACCTTTTGAAAGAAACCATACCCATAAATCAAACTACCTAGAAACTAAAATGGATTGAGCGAGCAACATCGTGACAATCTAATATTATTTCTTCTCCTCCCAGGTGTTTTGATCGACTAGCATAAGATGAGTTAAGGAAGAGACGATGGTGGACAGGGGGAAGACCAAGTTAGAAACGCTAAAATTGACTTCTGCAAATTACACAAAGAGGAAGAAATGTGGAACAATAAACTACATCTTTTTTTCCTCCTTTTTTTGTTCCTTTTTTTTTTGGTGTGTGCAATGAAGTGTAAAGGCTCATACAAATGGGATTAGATTCTACATCTATGGCAAAAATTTGCTAGAATTTTGACAGTTTGAGATATCTAACAGCATAAACTATTTCAAATCTGGAATAAAAACAAAACAAGCTATATACGTAGATTCCATCGAGAAACTCAACCCTGCATTAGACATTCTTATGCACAGTGAATCTCAAGTTGCAACTGCATAGAGCTTAGGGGATGTCAAGGAAGTTAAGCCTATATTCTAGATCTGTTAAGGGAATTGGACACACATTATTAGCTTGTAAATGAATTGAAGCCATTTACACTATATCATTTTTGGGGGGGGGGAGGTGTAGGAAACAAAGGAAAACTAGTATTCATACCATCTTCATACAATTAGGGGTATAACATTTTCTTAAAAAAATACATTTTGGTATGTAAAATAAAGGAAACATATACAAATTTGGATCAAAAGTAATGGAAGCTGTGCAACTTATCTCTCGAGTCTAGTTTTGGTTTTAATTTCTTCAATACCATATAAAATTTTTTAATCTTTCATTGTGAAATGCATGATCAAATTTCTAATCAATTGGATGGTAATTTACAAACATAAACAAAATAAAAACACAAATAATGAAGGTTTGAAAGACCACGTGGCATATATGCATGAAGAAATAATTATGAAAGGAAATATATTTTGCCAGTAAAAGAGGAAACGTATTAGAAAGGAAAACCTAAAAACCAATTCATTTTAATTTGCTCCTAAAACCAAGCTTAAAGGGAGTACCTCCTTTAAACTATAAGAAAATTTATTTTAACAATTTTTAGCCATCTAAACAAACCACAACAATACACCCAAACTTGAAATCCTCCCATAAAAGTGAAACAAACAGACAAAAAATATATAATACAACAAACTTTAATCCAAGTTAGACAAATATGTAAATTATTGGTATGTGGTCTTTATCTTCCACCACTTGAACCCAAAGTCATCAAATCCACTATAAATATGCCAGTTAGACCTATATTGAAATATGCATGCCTTACACAGAATGTTAATCTTTGATCGACCATTGTATTCTTCTTAATGGAAAGGATGTTTTCATGTCATCAATCCACCCTCACTTACTTTTAAGGTGGTGTTTGGTTGGGGAGGGGTGGGAATGATTTTCCAGGAAAATAGTTTTCCAATTTTCCATTGTTGGGCACAATAAAGGATGGAAAACTAGTTTCCAAGAAAAATGATTTTTCTACCAATGAAGGAAAATGATTTCCTTTTGAGAAGATAGGATGTTGATTTTCTCCCTTTAACTTTTTGACAATATGGATCGAAACTTAACTATTAGATTAGAATGATTTGAACGGCTTTAATTACTTTCATTTGGTCAACTTTCATCTCTACCACGACAATTTAATCGATATTTTTTGTCACTAAAATAATTCAGTTGACTTTCCATCATAACAATTTTAACGGTTTGGATTGGAACTTGATCATCACATAAAAAAGATTAAAATAGACTTAAATTCAAACTTTGAACTTCACATTATTTCATTCGGTCAACATTTATCTCTATAATAACCATTCAGTCGACATTTTTCCCTATTTAAAAAATTCAATTGGTGTTTTCCTTTTTTCCATGGAAAATGATTTATCTTATACTAAATGATGAAAAATGTGACACAAAATCAATTTTCCTTGGAAAAAAAACATTTTCCATGGAAAATGAGAAAATCATTTTCTTTCCAACTTAACACTAACTTAGATAAGTTTTTTACAATTGCCAAATTAGACTTACCTCTTATTCATGCAAAAGAGTGCCTTCTATATTACTTTAATATTCTAAGTACGTTAGAAAAATTGAAGTACATAGAATAGTTATTTTAGAAGTATGCATGCATGTGTTGTTGGAATGGTTAAGTTAAAAAGTGTACAAATTTGTTAATTAATATGTGCATGTGTGTATTTTAGATTAAACCAAGAAAGTAAAAAAAGATTAAAATATAAAATATAAAAAACAACCAATTAGATCTTGCCACTTGCAACCATAACAAAGTATGTATTCAATTTTGGTATGATAACTGGTGTGGGTAGAAAAGCATTTTAAAAACACTTCATTTGGATGAGTAAGATGTCCTAAATATTGATATCATAGTAAGTGACCTCATCACTCCTTATAAACAATGAGATTTTACTTTGCTTAGATTATTTGTGCATAATGATCATTGCAATTTAATTAAGAGCATTCTTATTCCCTTTCATGACATTGAAGACCCTTTGTGTTGGGCCCTGTCAGGAAGTGCCTCTTTTACTACTAAAACTACAACATGGAAAGTGCATGATATTCTCTTAAATACCCAAAAACCTTGGGAATTTGCTTAGATTTGGAAACTGGATATTATGCCCATCCTTAAAATTTTTCTTTGGTAAATCTGTCATAATGTTTTAGCTACTCGTGCTATCTTGCACAATAGCGAATTAAATTTAGTCCTAGTTTGACCTTTTTGTCATTCTAAATTGGAATCCACAAGCCATCTCTTTACCCAATGTTTTATAACTAAGGGTATTTGGGTTTTGGCATATCAACATAAGTGCATGGTCAAATATTTCTCAAGTTGAAATTATCTCAATCCTTGAACTATTAAAGTTTGCTAGAACCCAGACTAACTATAGTCAGATTGACCACATTACTTCTCTTACGTGGACATATGAAAGAGTCGTAATATCATTGTGTTTAAAAAATGAAATTTATAACTCTATAGGCACAATTATTCGTGCTAATAAAAATTGAGCAGAATGGAAGATTAGGAAAAGATTTGACTCGGGCGCAACGTCTTCATCCCATCAACATTCTTATATTTGATGAAGTAGTTTGGTATTCTGTTTTGGCAGTAGCTTCTTAAGTGACACCTAACAAAGGTAACTTACTCTCTAAATTTATTTACAGCGGTACTGATTCTATCTAGGTTAGGAATGGTATCTTCTCCTAATTAAACATATTAGATCTTTAAAATGTCTATTGCCACTCGGTTCTTTCCCAGAACAATGCATTTCTTGTGCTTTCATTAAAACACAGCTTCATGTATGTTCGTCAATTCTGTCAAAATAATAACTATTTTGTCATTTTCACAACTCTTTAATTCGTGTCGGGGACAAAATGTTGTGTTGGATTTTGGTTTTATGTGCCGTCTAATGGGAATGTCTACCCCATCCACCGATTCTTGCATTGCATTGCTGCTTCAAGTGATCCAATTGTCACCTAGCATTGTCATTTTGGTCACTATGGAGCACGAACATTATCTACTATTAGAAGTTTAGATTTAATTTGTCTTCTTGATAAGTTTGAGGATACTTATAACTCATATTGTCTGGCTAGATCTCATGGATTGCCTTTTCATTTAGTTGAACATCATCGATAAGAAATCTTTCTACTTTATTCATTCTAATCTTTGGCACTCTTGTTGTTTCTTATTCTGCCTATTGGTATTGTACTTGCTTTCTTCCATGATTTTTCTTCTTATACCTGGGTTTATTCATTAAAGCTGAAACATGAGGCTTTCACTCTTTTACATAATTTTTAGAAATTAGTTGAAGACCTCTTTAATACAAAAATTGAAAGCTCTAAATTGATGATGGGTGTGAATTTGACAATAAAATGTTTGGTGATCATTTTTAAAACATGGTATTTATCTTAGAAAATCCTTCCCTGGCAAGCTCAAAATGTGTGGTTGAGTGCAAAGACCCCTTAATGAAATAGTTTGTGCGATCCTTCTTGAGGCAAACATGGCTATAACTTTGTGGATTGAAGCCATTCATAGGGTTGCATTTACTGTTAATAGACTCATTATACTTAATTTAAAGGACTGAATTCCTTTTTAAAAAAAATTGTTTTAAAAACCTTCGTATTATAATTGTTTAAAAACATTATGATGTGTAGTTTTCCTTGTTTCTCTGCCATTTTAGAAAATAAAGTAGCACTAAGGTCCATTCTTTATGTATTTGCTGGCTATGGGTCTCATTAAAAGGATACTTATGTTTTGAACCTATTGTAGGGTGTACTTGTACAAGTCAGCATGTAATTTTCCATGAAAATATTTTCCCGTATCCTGAACTTACTTCCGAATCTCAATCTTAAGTTGTTTGTACTATATATGAGCCCCCAGATTTCTTGGTTAGCCTCTCTATCGCTACTATCACAACCAATTTCACTTTAGGACATCAACCTAGCCATATTGTTTCTTCTAAGTCATCTTTGGCTGTCTACTTCCTCAGCCCAATCTTGATGTCTAAAGCTCAGTTTCTCGATCAACTTCACATGGTCTAACAATAGTCTCTCAGTGCACCTCATGTCTTACCTAGGCTATCTCAATGTCGGTCCTTCTTTTGCAATGGTGTTTTGCTTTTTATGTGTGCATATAGGATTACATGTAGGGATCATGTGATGGGTTTGAGATGACCTCCAATGATGATTCTTTGGGCATGATGGTCTTCATGAGCTTAAGTGATTTTTAATGTGTAATCCATTTTGGTGCTAAAATTTGTGAAGGTTTTATGAATATTTCTTGTTTTGACCCTTGTCTTGATTAAGAACTTTGTTATCCTTAGAGTCTTTAGCACTAATGCTGGTATATGATAGTTACTTTATGATCTTGCTGTGACTTTGGTAGTTATCTCATAAGGCTTTGAGCCTTATTAGGACTATTCATCATATTTAGTCTCATGTTTCTTGCGTTTGACTCGTTCACGTTACATCTCTAGAACTTGCCTAGGTCCTTGTTCAAAATCATGTTTGCATATGCATAGTTGATGATATGATAGAGACATTCGTTGTTGTTGCACATTTTTGCCACATAGTCATATAGCCTATCCCTTGTATTACATATTTATTCCCTTTGTTAGCCCCTTTGAGCTTATATCGGCCTTGTTGACAACACTTCATATTAGCCTTTAGCCAAATACATAGTCCTACCTTTAAGCCAGGTCTATGGAGTATCACTTCATATATGTAGTGGATGGTTTTGGGGTATTGGAGTTCAATGTGGCTTTGGTATGTTGGTTTATGAAGGTTGATGAAATTGAGCATTTACTAATGGTTCCCTCTTGTTTGGGTTGCATACGTATGTATGTAGTTGATAATTAATGATCCTAAGCCATTCAATAATTGATATTTTCATTTCATTTAAAGAAAAAGAAGAAAAAAAGTGATGTTGCAGAAAAAAAAGAATGAAAAAAAAAAAGAAGAGAACAAAAATGAATAAGTTATTGGCATTGGGTATGTTCATTGTGTTGTTGGGGTTTGGAGTGTTAGCAAACTCTATAGTTTTAGATGGTTTGTTGGTTTCTCCCAAGTTGTTGGGCTACCTAGCTTCACATTGTCTAACTCATTAGTCCACTCCTTTCCCTTAACCCTTTTTAGCCCATGTTACAACCCAAGTAAAGTCCTCTTGATTGTTATGTGCACATTGCATTTTTAGTGGAGGAGAATTTGAGAGTCTTGATAAGCATATGGTAGATCGCATATTTGGAATGAGTCTTGAGTGAACCCATGCTATATTTCAAACACGTGAGTGAGAGTGATTCACATTTCCTAAAAGTGAGGTTCTACAAGCCTATTTAGCTCTACAATCGTACTCGCATGATGGCTTGGCGGTTCTTTGGGGGCGATCAAGTTTGATATCTGGCTTGTGGTCGTATATTTATTTGAAAACATCCACCTTCTCTGAATTTTGAAATGTATTGTGCACTATTTAGGGTTGCCATTGATGGCTATTCTTACTTGTGATATGCTATGATTTGCCTACTTTAAAGAGGTTGTTATGTATTTGAGTCCTAGATGCAGCTCCCCTTATCGGTTTTCTCTAGTGTTTCCTTGAGGACAAGCAAAGGTTTAAGCGTTGGAGAGTGATGAATGTCATATTTGCATAGGATTTTGTGAGTATTTGGGAGTCATTTTAGGGGATTAATATGCTTAATTGTATGATTTAAGCTCCTATTTCCACTATTACGCTTGGATTTGGTTGTTTTGAGGATTTTTGCATATTTTGACTTTGTGAGCCAAGTTATATGAGTAGAATGAAGATTTTGAGGCCTTATGGATCAAAGAAGGTAGGAAAAATGGCCCAAAGACATCCAATACGGACAAACAATGACCAGTACCATGGTCTAGGAGGTTCTAGAAAGAAGCAACAGATGAATCAAGTGAGAATGGACCTGCCAGAGGGCACCAAAGCCTATCAGTGGTGGGCTCAATAGTCCGTGGTGGTTGCTAGTTTTCTTTGCAGCCTTTTGTTTACCACACATTTTGTATGTTAGTAGCTTTGATTTCTGCCAACCATGCTTGAGAGAACCGGGCCAGACCGGCGGGTTCAACCGGTTGGACCGGGAACCGATCGCAACACCGGTCCGGAAGTTCTTTGAAACCGCTTAAGCCATCAAATCGGAAAAAACCGGTAAAACCCATTTGGACCGGCTGACTCGGTCAGACCGGCCCACCCACGGTTGGACCAGTTTTTCCCAACTTTTTATAAAAACCTTTTTTTTTTTGTTTGGCTATGAAAATTTCGAGCACAACTCAACCCTTCAATAGCATCCTTGGCTTGCCTTCCCCTTCCATGGTTTTTTTATAAGGCTACCAAGTTTGAGAATTTTCTCAAAATGGCAATGTGGGACTTCCCATTTCTCACAATCTAATAAAACTCATATTTATGTAATGAGAGTATTGTAATCACCTTCTACTCCATCAATGTGGGACCATAATTAAATTTCTTATTTCTCTTCTTCCTCATTATTTTGTACATGTAAATTTTTTTATTAGATTTTAGTAATTTATGTTGTTAAATCAAAAAGTATTTTTTTCATCAAATATATAATTTAATGATCTCTTCTTCCACATTATTTTGTAGTTGTTCATTTATTGTAATTTTTATTTCGTTTAATGTAATCAATGTATATTTTTTGTTTATCATCAAACTCTTGTAATTTCTATATTCAAGCATGGTTTACCAAATTATTATGTCCATATCAAAAAAATTA
Organism: Carnegiea gigantea; assembly: GCA_029747015.1. Taxonomy (NCBI): domain Eukaryota; kingdom Viridiplantae; phylum Streptophyta; class Magnoliopsida; order Caryophyllales; family Cactaceae; genus Carnegiea; species Carnegiea gigantea. Next base: position 387,023 of record JAKOGI010000788.1, on the reverse strand, counting down.
TGACCCTCTAATTAGTTGTGTTACTAAATTATTATATCTAAATTATTTTTTTCCATGAAATAATGTCATTTTAGGGGTTGAATTTTTTTTTTGGGAGTGTGAATGCTAATTATAGGTGATAAAAACACACAAAAATCTTGAGTTCTTTTACAAAGCCTAACTTTAATTACAAGCCCATGACTTTGTATTGTCTTTGGCTTGCCTTCCATGCTTTTTTATAAGGCTACCTAGTTTGAGAATATGCTCAAATTGGCAATATGGGACTTCTCAATTCTCATTTTGTAATAGAACCCATATTTATGCAATGAGAGTCTTGTAATCACCTTCTACTCCATTAATGTGGGACCATAAATAAATTTCTCATTTCTCTTCTTCTTTATTATTTTGTACTTGTAACTTTTTTCTATTAGATTTTAGTTAGTAATTTGAAAAAAAATATGTAACAAATATATATAAAAAAAATTTTAGGTTCACCGGGTTGTGCCAGTCTAACCCGATTTGACGGTAAACTGGGTCAATCGGTCCAAACCCGATCGAAACGGTTCGACCGGTTGAACCATCAACCCACTTGGTCGACCGGGTTGATCGCCGGGTCGGTTCTCTCAACCTTGCTACCAACAAGAGCTGTGTTTTGCCGTCTTCCTTGACATCCCTATCCTTCATCCATCTTATTTTACAATTCATCATCTACATTAAGATTTAGATTACATTAGAGGAAGAGAGAGTAATTGAAGTGAATATTTGCGAGGATTTCATCTCAGGTTTGCAATGACAGTTCAAGCGTGTAACTTGGCTGAGCATTTCTTTTCTCTTATCTTCTCTTCTCTTTTCTCACTTTAGATTTATGTTTTGGAATTTCGATTAGGCCTTTGTTGTTTTGATTTTGGATTTATGCAAATAATAGTTAATTCCTCGATTTGCTGTTCATAGCTTTGAGTATTTTGTATTGTTTTATCGAACCTTAAATATTTGTTGTCTTATAAGAAATTTGATCACTTTCTTGAATATTTTGGGTATTGGATGAAGAACTAAAAGGTGAAATTCAATACTTGAATCCCAGGATTTGACTTGATTATGTGGAGCCTTGAGAAAGTCACACCAATTAAGGAACCATAAATTTGATAATTGTATGCTTAATGAACCTAAACAAATCGAGAGCCCTTGAAAAATGATAAATTGGTTAGATTTAGGTATTTCACTTCACCTTAGAAGAGGGATGTGATACTTTGATTGCCATTTTTAAAATTATCAACTGAGGAAAAAGCGCTTGATTGATATGTGGATCAGGAAGTTGCTTGATTTGCTTAATTCTAGGATGATTTATTTGTTAGTCTAGATAATTGAATAGTTTAATTTTAAATCTTATATTTAGATTCGCTTAACCTATCTTAAGGGGATAAAACCCATTAGATCAACCTAGTCCTTAAGGAAAATGACCTTGATTTGCTACAATGCCACCGTGCAATTGTGGCCCTATCACACGCAATGGAATGTTTGTTTGCCATCTAAAATCTAAGGTTTTATTTTCACTTACCCTTTGCATGGTCTACCATTTCAATTTCTCTGGCTAGTTGATTTTTATTCTCTCTCTCTCTCTCTCTCTCTCTCCCCCCCCCCCCTTTTTGGAGAATAAAGGATTCAATTCAGATGTTTCTTCATGGCAAAGAATCTTTGTCGTCGGGCCTCAAAGGGGTTAACTATGTATCTTATGTGGAATCAGACTAGTCGCAGTTCAAGGATAAGAAAATGTAGCTTCAATGAGGGATGCTTCGAGTAGGACTTTTCAAAGTAGGCTTCAGAATTAGGGTGCCAAAGGAAGGGAATTAGCGTGAAGACTCACATAACCCTTATGAACCCTCTAAGTGTGCATAAGCGATAAAGTTAGTGAATCATCAATTTTTCTTTTCTTTATTCTTCTTCTTTTTGAGTTTTTTTTTGGGATAAGATCGTTTGGTCTGAACTCTCTTATTTTTTTATTATTGATTTTGATATCACCTATGACACACTCTCACCCCTGGTTAGGTCAAATGTGGTTATGAAAGAAATAGACTAACTTGAAAGCTCATCAGGTTTAACAAAAGTGTTAAAATAGGTTACGAAAGGAGAAGTCTTACTCTACGCATATCCCTTAAAGTAGCATGACCTATTAGAAATTCTTAGTCTCTTTTCCCTTTTTTAGATGATGGATTGAAATCCTTAGTGTTTTTGTATTTTATTTCTCTTTCTCTCCCTTTGCCTAGTTCACATTGTTAGATTTTCAAGTTAGCCCCTCTTTTTTAATTTTTTTTAAACCCTAGAATTGTCATAAGACATAAGAATTCTAGAAAAGGGAGCATGTGGAATTAGTAAAAGAAGATATTTTATTAATGATCAAAAGAAATTTCAAGACTCAAGATGTGACAAAAAAACTTAAGTATCAGTATATTCTCTTGAATTGGACTAGTTTTAGGTCCTTTTACATAAAGACTATTCTTCCAAAAGCGTGTTGACATTCCTTACTGTCGTAAAGTTTTCGAACAGTGTGAACCTTAGATGTTGCTTGTATGTAGGCAGTAGATTCCTGATAAACAACCTTACTTGATCAGTCCCTCAAAGTTGATTCCCCATATGCATGGCCTTTGCCCTCTATTGAGCAAGGAAGTTAGAAAAGCTTTCCTGTTCCTCCCACTTAATTAACTCCAGGTCCCTAACTTTTAATCAGGAGGTCAACATTGTATAAATACTGGCATAAGAACTCTTTGCACAGGTCATCCCAATTCATAACCTTTTGGGGGTCAACAGCATTTACCACCTCATCACATCCTTGTTAAATGTCCACGGAAATATGATGTGGAAGATATCTTTATCAATTCCTTTTAAAGTCATAACATTAACAAAAAATTTTTCATGGTAGTCAGGGTTTTCAATTCCACGAAATTTGATATCCGGTATGGTGAATTTTAGGGGAAAATATTGGGATTGAAGTAAATTCCATATAATTATTAAGGTAATAGTTGGACATGGAAGATTCCTTGTATAGTTGTTCTATCTGATCTAGTCCTGAATTGGTTTGGGAAGTGCTTTTCACCCGTTTTCTTCCTTCTTCTTATCATATCCCCTTCTTCCATTGCAAGTTTTCTCACCATTTTCATATGGCATGTCCTTGATAAGTGTTCAGAGTGTAGTGGCTGTCAGTTTATCTTCTTCTTACTCTCATCTAGGCTAGTTTGCATTTTTTCCATCATCTTCACGAGTTGAGCCAGTTCATCACTTCTGCCATTAGGATTGGTGAAGTATTGGACTTTGACCTGGATCTTAGCCCAACTGGTGGTGTTTCCTCTAACTACTCTCAGGATTGAAGCCTCCCAGTTGATAGTCTCCATTGTATACGTTCTTAGTCTTCCTTATCGTGAGCAATAAGGCGGTGATTTTGAGGAATGAATAAGGCCAATAGTCTTGGATATGAGCTAAAGGAAATAGCTATGACTTCTACTCTAGTGAGGAGATAAGGGTGTGAAGCTTTAGGCTAAACTAGAAAGGATAAGGTCAAGAAGTTGGATTAGGCTGAAATCAAGCCTTAGCCAAGATTAGGTTTTAAGTTGGGTTTAGGAAGCCAACTTATAGGCCTAGACTATGCCTAGGCATGGGTATGGTTTGGTGTGCCTAGAATGGGCTACTTTAAACATAGGGATGGATCTACGTGGACTCATATAGGGATCTTAGATTTAGCGAATGGATGTGTGAACCATGGACTTATACATGGATCAAATATCTAAATCTTAATCTGATGCATGATTGGGTGCAACATAGAATATTAAGGCTCTAAAGGTCTAGCAGGCATCATTACAGGCTTTGAATCTAGCTGAACTCATGGACTATACATGATGAGGGTAAATAATGGATGACTCTTTGGGGTCAAGTATCCTACAACGATGTGCTAAGACCTTAAATGGATCATATCGAGCCCTGAACTGAGACAACATGCTAAGAGCCCAGGGTAATGACTGTATATCATGAATGCTAACTCAAAACATACTCCAAGGTAGATCGACTAGGCTAGACCTATATACGTATCTGATCCTTGTTTAGCACCCAGATTGATATCTTGACCTCTACACTTTTTCCCGAGGTCCTGACTGAATCTATGCAGGTAAGTCGCAGGGAAGCCGGTTGGGTTCCTTATTGGGCCCTGAGACTGGCATCCTAGTTCTTGACCCTTTTTTTCCTAAGTTCAGACCTAATCTAATGCAGTCCAGCCCTTGAGGAAGATGGTCAGGTCTCTAGTCATTCTAGAAAACTGACCATTACTCCTTTTCCTAGATGCAACCGAAGACAATCCTAGCCGAGTTTTCCTAGAACTTGTCCTCGATTCCTACAAGGATGTGGACTCTTCTTTTTTTTTTGGAACACGTAACGATGTTCATTCAAGTTGGTTAAGTCTCCTTTTTGTACTCTTTTTCTCGAGAGTAGGTTAGAGCCTAGTCGGGTCCATAGTCAAGAGCCTCTTGGAGCTCAATTGGCCCTGAAGCCAGCTTAGTCCATAACCGTAGCCAATAAGTTTAACCTTTCCTAACATGGGCTTTCCTAACACCTAAAGCATCAATGCATAAACCCTAAGGCTTAAAAAGCTAAGTCACACAACAAGACATCCAAGCATGCATATAAGTTCCAATTCTGAACCATGGTTCTAGGTTACATGGGTATTATCGGGGTTAAAATAGTCTTCGCACAACCCAAATGCTCCATACATCATCCATGGGTGCATGGCAAGACTAGAATGTTTCAGTTGCTTCCCTAATTTGTGTGGACTAGAAAGTGTAATGCGAGTGGATGAATTAATGTATACTCCGTAGAGTCTACTGGATGCCCTGGGTTAACCAATTGATCTCTTAAGGGGTAATAACAGGATTGTCACCTAGAGATTCCGTTATGCAATTAAAACGGCCCCTTTTATTGCAGGATATCTAATGTAAGCGTAATTAAAGGGTTTGCATATATTGAATTTGAAAGCTCACCTTCTTCAAGAAAATTTACCCAGTGGAGTCAATCATTTTAAGGATCTATTCCCCGAGGGTGTGATCCCCATGAATGGTTTTACTTTCGTTTTGTTTGGATTTTTATTTTTATTTTATTTTTAGAAAAGCTAACTCTGAATTATTATTTTTTATTTTTTAGACAACTAGTAAATTTATAGGATTGGAATAGGGAACTAGCCTAGTTCCTAATCCAAGAACCCTACTAGATTCTTGGGCCAGAATCAGGCCCTATTGCCTGATCTTCATGCACGACAGTGACTCTGGCCTGTTCTAGGAACATGGCAGCCTGCCTAATCTAGGAAGCCCACTGGGTTGTTGGGCTAGAGCTGGATTAGAAATATTCTACTGAAAAATAAAAAAGAATTCATAATGAAAAGACAAAACAGCAATTATATAATTAGTAGAGTCGCGAATGAGTTTTAAGAAAACTTACAAACCATGTCACTTTCAAAATAAATCATACGGATAGGGACCGAAGGGACATCAAAGGAACATTGAAGGGGCAATTGATTTTTCTTCAAAAAAGTTTTCGAAATGTTCCTCGAGTAATCCCTAGTGTGGGGACCATCTTTAGTCTTTAGCCTCGAATAGAGGATCTACATTCGGGGGTGATGGTACGATGATGTAATGGAATACATCACATCACAGTCCGTCATGACTGACAGCCTCTAGTATTTAATATGGGAAATCCTAACTTTTAATTATGCTATCATGCAATCATGTAAAATATTAGTATAAATCACATTAAATCATGCCAAAATACACTCTTTAGTCCAACTAGAGTAAAAACAAAGTAAATAAATGACAACGCGAGAGCTACCTAAAGATTACATTTTTATTGATTATGCAATCAAAATAAAAAGAGATTCGATAGAAAGGGGAAGAAAAGGATAATTTTTCCTCGAGACAATCCACCTGATTACTTGGGGAACCCAATAAAGTGACTGCTCCTTAATGCCGAATGAGAAACTTAAGATTGGACCATAGAAATCTCTAAAAAAACTCCCCACAATCCCTCAATTCTCAAATGACGATCTCTAGTTGCTACCAATTTTCTTATGTGTGGCTGATCTTTCTATTCAACTTGATGCCCCTAACATAATGGAAGCCCCCTTCTTATAGTAGACAATTATATCAACTTAACATAGGAAAAGTATACCGACTCCTAGTTGTATTAGACTTAATCTTAATCAATTTCACTAGGAGTCTGATTTTACTAGGCACATTAGACTAATTAGTCGCAGGTTGGGGCTAATTAACTCACCAAATCTGACTCAGACTCATCAAGGGGAAAAGATAGGATCCCACCCGGGTTCCCTGTAGGTTAACCGGCCGGCTTCCAAGCCCATTGTGCCTTACTAACTTGCACGGTCTCCCTTGCTTGGACCTCTACTTCCTAACTTGTTCTTTGTGTTTTACTACTTCATCGGGCCCCCAAATTCATTGTCGGGATAATTTTCTCATCATTGGTCAACTTACCCAAAAAAAAAAAATACAAATGCCAATTTTAGGTATCTATAGTGGAGTGTCTTGGCTATGAGGAAAACAATATTGTTAGGAAAGTATGGGGGGGCATTGTATTGGTATAAATAGGGGTCTTCAGATGTCATTGCAAATAACTAATTTCTTCTTCCTCATAGTTGCAAGTTTAGTTTAATAGTTTTAAAGATTTTTGTAAGTCCAACTACTGTTTCAATTTAAAGTTTAATATAGTTTTTTTAGTTCTTATTTTAATTTTCGTTTCAATTTTCGTTTCCAAAATTATTTCATTTAAAATTTCAACTTTTACCACACCCTTGGATTTATACTTAACATTGAATTTTCATGATAGACACTCATCAAGGATTCAAAAATTCTCCATTGGCTTCTAGTGGCTTCCTCTCCTTTGTCTCTTGATTAATTAGAATTATCATTTCATTAGTAGTTGTGATTGTTTCTTTGGTTGTCATTATTCAGTTTACAACTTTAGTCATGACTAAATTGGGTTTAATTTTAGTTAGTTGAATGACTCTGTTAGCTTAATTGTTGCTTTTAGTTTAATCATTATGTGTTAGTTTTCGATTATAGTGGCCTAGATTCGGCCCCGTCCCTGTGGAATAGATCCTCAACTACTATGGTTGACAATCGTATGCTTGCATTATTGCTATTCATGCTTCTAAGATTGTATTATGTTTTTGGTGTTATTGCCGGTGGCACCGGTTTGAATGTTGGTCACTATTTTTATTTTTTCATTATTTATCGTAATTAGTTACATAATTTATATTATTAGATTAGTTTCATAATTTTTTATTTGGATCAATTTCTTAATAATTCTGATTAATCTTTCATGAACTCATTTACCTTGTTTTCCTTGTTCGACAAATATTCAAAAAATTCTTTGAAAATTCAGTAAATTTGAAAAATAATAGCATGGTTATATCACATTTTCCACAATATGAGCAAGAAATATTTTAGGATATTTACATAGATTGAATGATTTTCGTGCTCAACATATGGATAAATATTTTGAAAAATGAAAAATTTCACAAAATTACTTTTGAGGGACTAAATTCTAAATACTGCCGGCATGTTGAAGCCACATATCCCGAGAGTTTCGGGGGTTTATTTTCTAAATATTCTAATGAAATTTGAGACTTCTTTCACGGCTTATGACACTGGGGAGTATGAAAATGTTGGAGAGGATTTAAGTTATCTTATTCTTACTCCATGTGCTCCTCTTTTTTGTGCTTATTGTCAATATTCTGATCTTACTATTAATGTTTGTCCATTCTTTGCTACGCTCTCTAGATTTAAAAGTCAATTGACTAAGAACTTAGAGAACATTACAATGACTATGATGGAGAAACTTATGCCATTAGTTAGTCAAGCTAGGGAGGATTATAATGCGAATGACCTCTCTTTATCTCCATGACCTGAGTTAGGATCTCACATTAGCAAACCTTAGGATACCACTCATGAAATCTAAGTCATACCTAACCCATCTACTCCTTTTACTCAGCCTTATGAGTTTAAGGAGGATGAGATATTCAAGAATGATATTAGTGTTCATCAGTTTGATGACTAGTACATTTTTGATAAGCGGGAGTCAGGTGAGGAAGATATGTTTGAAATCTCACCCTTTAATGTTGAGTTGATGGATTCCATACCCCAATGTCCTAATTTATTCCCTAGTTCATTTGTTTTGTCATCTTCTTATCCCATGCAGTTGTTTACGTTGTCTTGGATCTTTCTAAGTTCACTTTTTCTTATACTGATCGTACTTTGGTGTACTAGTGGTTATGACTTAGGCTAGACTCTTATTAACTATACTGAGGTATAGAGATTTTAATATCCTCTAGAGGAGGTAGGTTTGAGTTTGTGAGACCCTTTATGTGTTGATTCTTCCACTTGTCCTAAAAGGTTTTACTAAGACCCTTTCCTTTCGTATTGTGAAGATGTTAGTTTCATTATTGGACATATAGAACTGCCTAGATCATTTATTTGTGGCATTTATTATTTATCTAGGTCATTGTCCTAGTCATTTTATGATTAAATGAATACCTATCCCTCATATGATTAAGCCCAGAGGTTCAATAAGCTTAAGTGAGTCTTAACTTGCATTATTTAGACCATACTCTATTATTGTTGTATACTCAACTATATGTGAGTTGTTCAAGTGTATATGATAGGCTATTCAGAACTTAGATAGGATTTGATTATTACAACTTGAGGTTAAGGTAGACTTTCTAATGCTCCACGAGCCACGTAGTGTTTTTTGGTGATGAGATAGCTCCGGTACATTTAGTATCCATCCTAATGCTATTTTTCTATCCCTTGTGTATATTATACATGGTATCTCTTATTTTTATCTTTTCGTTTGCTGTTGTGTTCTTGGGGCTTCTTCTTCCCATGATGTTTTTGTGAGGAGGGGAAGTCATGCTTTATTTTTTAAAAAAAAAGAAACAAACAGAGAAAACTTTTTGAGGAAAAGAAAACCAAAAAGCTCTTCTATTTTTGTGTGATTTTGGGAGTTATACTATCTTGATTGACTTTAACCCCGATCTTGTGTGACTCAGTATTAAGTTGTATACAAGTATGATTTGTATGATAGACTTTAGTACCAAGTGTGTCATTCCATTCATCAGTTCTAGCCGCATCGTTCCATTATAATTTTGACTCCAGTCATTATGTGTATATCACCATTATCTTAGGGCCATAGACTTCAATGTTTGATTCCCCCACTTGTCTTTTTGTATTATGCCTTCTGCTTTTGCTATTATTTCAAAATAAAATCAAAAGAATTAAAAAAAACTAAACATTAAAAAAACTAAAAAATTCACAATATAAAAAAAGTCATAGAATCAGGAATGGTAAGTATCCCTTTAAGGCATGCGTTATTAGGTACTATCTTTTGAGGCAATACTACTACTGAGAAAGCTTGCTTCCTAAGTCAATTAGTTAATAAAGTAGTCAATGGGGATTGCATTAGACCCTGGTAAGCCTAGCCCCTAAGAGTGATAGTAGACTTGCACACTAAGTACTAGGATGGATTCACTATTTTTATGGATAGTGAGGTTAAAAGTTGGTATGTGGATGTCGTTAGTAGAGACCAAGGGTCTTGACATGTGCATTATGCTTATGTATAATTTGATGTTTGGGTTACAGGGCGGTATTGTTAGTTCATTGTGTATAGTTTTTCCTATGTATATTCCTATCTGATTATAAAATTGAAAAAGATTTTTCATTTTTCTTTCTCTTTCTCTGTCTGATCTTCAAAGATTTTATGGGTATACCTTTCGCAAATGCTAGCTGTGATTCATACGAAAGTGTGTTAAGTATCTTAGGTAGATTTTTTGTTCCCTTTTGTTTTACCTGAGGATGAGCAAAATATAAGGGGGGGTAGTTAATTTGGCACTCCAAGTAACCATTTAAGCACTTTTAATCACTTAATTTTTTATAGTAATTGAGATTATTTTTTATTTTTTTGGATTTCATGTGAGTTCGTGAAATAATTAATTAAGTCTAAGATTGAGACAAACCACCTAAAAAGGGCCTCAATTGATGGTAGTAGTCAAGTTCTCAAAGATTTTCATAGGTCATTGTAGAAGACAAAGTTTCTACGACAAATCGGATGGTGCCATGTAAAAAAAAAAAAAATTAATAGTTAGACCAATCACAAATTACCATGTGTCACATTGACTTTGGTGGATCTGCTTGGTGAAAATTAAATGTGGCTGAAATTCATCCAATTAAAAGCTGCCACGTGTTGTCGATGATGCATAAATTAGTAATTATTTTTTATTTGAAAAAAGGAAATAATTACTAGGCCTAGTCCAAAGTCCGACTCAAAACCCTAGCCTGAGAGCCTATAGATAGAGGTCATCCCTCCTCATTTTCAAGGAGCTCAGCATTTAGCATTTTACAAGCTCCAAAGCTTAGACTGCAAGCGACATCCAGTTACCAAGTAACAAGGATCAAAGTCAGCTAGTTTAACATCTTCTACAACCTCAAATTGAAGTCTATTTCAGAGTTCTTCATCCAGTTCATCGATCGAGAACAAGCAACCTCACCCTCGCTTCAATTAATCTGGCCAACTATATTCGACATCCAACATTTGTAGAATTTAGAGCTTAGGCGACAAGCAGCATCTAGCTACCAAGTAAGAAGGATCAAAACTTACAGAGTCTCAGAAACTACAATTAACCACTTGCAGATCAAGAATAAGAATATTTTTCAGAGTTCTTCAACTGATTCTACAATGATGGAGATTAAGTAGTTATGCCCTTTAGTCAATTAAGTCACTAGGAGATCGAATTAGAGGATCATCTCATTTTATTAAATTCAGATATTGCACCTACACTATATCAATACAAAAATTAAATTTGTTTCTCAATTTTTTGTTTAACTTATTTTAGGTTCGAAATTTGGGTTCACAAATTTTTGGTTTGGCGATCTTGTTGTGCCATTGGCTTGATTCCCGTTCCGGATCTCTGAGTGTGACCATGACTATTCCATTTAGCCTTTGGGAAATTTACAACTTTGTGGCTCATACCACCACATCTAAAACATGGGCTTGCAAGGCGTATGCATGGGCCAGGGTGTTGTCATCCACACTGGTCACATATTTTCCTCGGGTTCCATTGGGCGGCTTGCTTTCCTTTGTCCTCTTTCATCCCATGTTTAAACCTCCAGAAGTTTATGTTTCCCTGAGAATTGGATCCTTCGGGGCCAAATTTCTCCTTTACTTGATCATACTCTCTATTCTTAATCTCGGTTTCGCTTATGATGCAGGCTATTTTCATGGCCTTCTGGTACATTTCTTGGAAATTGTCATAAGTATATCCTGCTATTATCGGTTTTACTTGTCCTCTTAACCCCTGTTCAAAGTGGTCCATCCTCCTTTTTTTGGTGGCCACTTGATTTGGAGCAAATCAGCTCAGCTCATTGAACTTCGCTGCATATTCCATCACGCTCATTTCTCCTTGTTTCAAGCACAAAAACTCCTGTTCCTTAACCATTCTTACGTCTCGAAGGTAATATTGAGCGTCTATTAAGGCTTTCAGTTGGTTCTAGGTTAACACAGGTTCGCCTGCCCTAGGTTTCACTGTCCTCCACCAGAATTCAGCTTCTTTTTCAAATTGGTAAGCGGCCAGGTGCACCTTGAACCTCTCAAGGCACTCCATGATCTCAAATAAGTTTTCCATTCTCCAAAGCCAATCCTCATATACCGTAGGGTCAGCTCCACCTTCAAACTTGGGAGGCTTAAGCTTATTAAATTGACATATCATCCCCATGGCAGTTGGTTCTGGTATAAGTTCGCGTCGAGGAGGCATCTGTCACACAATTATACAAGGAATCGCTTAGTTCTAATTTCAACTAGGGTAGACTTCCTTGGTTAATGAAATGATTCGCAAATGGCGAGAGTCGTTATGTATACTCAAGTCTAGTTCAGTTGAAGCTTCATATAGCCATACGCACATATCACATCTTATTCAAAGGAAATACACGTGCATGCTTGCACAAACTAGTGAGGACACAACACTTCATCACCCTAATGCTTCATATTTCAAAGAAGCAACTTAAGAGCTTACATCTGGTTTATTTTCATACAACATAACATTCACCACGGTATTTCATCCTACATGTCATTTGTGAACTCATCCGAGACGATTGAAAAAGGCTTAAAGCTAATCCTTGATATAACCTAATATCAATAAGGAAGTCCTTTAGCTCTCTTCCTAGCATCCGAATCCTTAGTCTCCGCTCTCTCAAACATAGCTTCAATAAACATAATAAAAAGGTAAATAATTCTTTCTTGAACAATTTCAACGCACTTCTCAAAGCACCCTATCACAAGCCTTCTCAATATAAATGAACCCATATGCAAATCCTTTTCTCCTATCCCTCTAGAATTTCATAAGTCATATCATAAGATTCACCGCTTCTATAGTTGATCTTCTTGTAATGAAACCAAACTGCTTCACAAAAATTGAAGCCCCCCCCTCCTCAATCTTTTCCCCATCATCCATTGCATGCCAGAATATAACCGCATTCCATGCGGCCAACCAGAGAGGTAGATAAACACGGTCGACGATGTGGAAAACTCTCTTACAGTACCACTAAGATGGTAAGGGAAGAACCGGTATATACATACATATTATAAAGTATACACTTGTTAATACAAGTAATACCAGGCAAGACACGATCACATAGGCACATAAGTCACGCATCTTCACATAGCACATGCCTATTATGCTATCTAAATGTATAATGCAAACCTATGGCTCTAATACTACCTAATGTAACGCCCCCAACCTAGGGAGAGTCACACCGCCAGGACTTCCTAGAGGGAAATCCTTAAAGCTCTTGAAGATCAAGGGTTTGGATTAGCATTTAGATAATCATTCTAAAATAAAACTGCCAGAGTTTCCCCTATTTTAGCAATGTTTTAGGGTCTTAACTCAGCTAAGGGTACCTGTAAACTGGTAAGAAGGTATAACATATGCTAAAATAACCCCAATTCACTGCCTCGGGCCACTCGCCCGGATCACTAATGATCAAACAACTAAAACAAGGGTTAGAATGCTACATATACAGGTACAGAACCAGCTACATGCTTTCACATACAACAATAAACTTAAAAATTTACAACGTGGTAGGCTTCAGACACTTTGCAAAGCTGGCAGAGACTTGTCAGGGGTCGGCATCAAAATAACTTCAAAGGACCTCTTATACCTACTCAAATTGAACCTGGGAAAAAAGGGAATAATAAAGGGATGAGCAACCACACGCTCAGTGAGAATTTCCCTACTCCTTAAAGCCCAAAACAGTTGCAGGCAATAATACTAATAATAGTCACATATCATGTATTCATGCTTTACTATCATATTAGGCAATCCAAATTCCCAAGGAAAGATCACCACTCTTAAAACTTCATTCTAACCCCTCAACTCGTTTCTAGGCCCTGAATGACCAAGCTTCCCTACTAACAAATAGTTAGGCACATAATCAAACAAACAACAAGGATTGAGTTTGAAGCTTTTAAACATACTTTTGAAAATGCAGTTACTCTTCATATGTTCCAAGATTGGTTTATAATTCACGCCAACTTCTTTAAGGCTTATAATTCTTTCTGAAAGTACTCAAAACATCTAAACTGGTAAGAAAGACTTGGCAAGAAACATTCTTTCATCGAATATGCACATTGAAAAGATTGAATGTACGATGCATTACTAGAATATAACTATACTTCATTTGAAATTTCATTTAAACTATAATCAGAACACATTCATAAAATATATGCCGGTTACGTACATTTGAAAGCTTTCTTCTTTTCTTAAAAGTGGTTTACTTGGCCTCTTGAGGCTCGTATTCCCTTAAAAGAACTTCTTTTCTTTTCTGAGCTGCTTAGAATGGCAAAAGGCCAAATCTCCTTTTATCAGGGACTTACTTATAACATAAAAATATCTTATTGTGCCGGTTAGGGGAGGTCAACACCACCCTTAAGTGAGATCGTCACTCTTAATCTACGTTATCCCTAGGGTATACGTACTTAACTATTGGCCAAAACACGTCTCAGCAGATAAACTGAAACTTCGATATTGTCCTCTGTGGGGCAACAGCTCACACCAACATAATCATATCTTGAGTCCAGTCCCCCTCAATGTTTTCTTACGCGCACACATCATAACTTATCTGGGGAACAGCTCACACCAAGATAATTTATATCTTGAGTCCAGTTCCTAACATTTCTTTAGGGGGAAATAGCTCAATCCATCTTTGCGTCTAGTTTCCAGGAACAGCTCACACTAAGATAATTCATATCTTGAGTGAAGTTCCTAACCCTGGCCAATTGCCTAGCACTTTCTTAGCCTTTAAAAACGTATTTCATCTCTTTTTTTCAGTTGCTTACTATACTGAAAACTTACCCTTTTACAAAACGATCATAACCTTACTAAATGCTTATAGTTCACTTCGTTTTTAATTCAAAAACTTCTTATAAATGTACTAACTCATAAAACGACTTTACTTTTAACGTTAAAAGCTTCTTATAAACATAATATGCTTACAAATTTGTGAAACGACTTTGTTTCTAACTTAAAAGCTTCGTATAAACTTAATAAGTTTGCTAAATCGTAAAACGATTTCGTTTTCAACTTAAAAATTTCTTAATAACGTAATACGTTTGTTAGTTTGTAAAATGACTTTGTTTTAAACTTACAAGCTTCTTTTTTTTTTTGTGATAAGGAACTTACAAGCTTCTTATAAACGAAATAAGATTTGTTAACACGTAAATTGACTTCGTAAATAACTTAAAAGCTTCTTATAGACGTAATAAGTTTATTAACATGTAAATTGGCTTCCTTTTAAACTTGAAAGTTTCTTAAAAATGTCAAACGATTGCTAGTTCATAAAATGACTTCGTTTTTAACTTAAAAGCTTCTTAATAACGTAATACGTTTGTTAGTTCGTAAAAAGATTTCATTTCGGACTTATAAACTTCTTATAAACGTAATACGTTTACTAAATCGTAAAACGACTTAATTTCTAACTTAAATACTTCTTGTAAACCTAATAAACTTGCTAAATCGTAAAACGATCTTGTTTTTATCTTAAAAATTTCTTAATAACGTAATACGTTTGTTAATTCGTAAAACGAAACCCATTTGGAACTTAAAGTACTTAGTTAGCATTTAACTCAAACTTTTCGCAATAAAACCCTCAATTGTCATTTTATAACTCGTTTCAACCCCTTTTAAAATTCAACGGAGTGCGTAAAAATAAACTGAATGATTAAAATATTCCAAACTTGTTATTATTTGAAAACTTAAGGTTCTCGACTCGTTTATAAGGAAAATAAGGTTCCTTTGTAAACTGTCAACATAAACGTTTCTTAAAAACATAATGGGTTTACTAGCTCTCAGCTCGAAACCCAATGGAAATTTAAATAAGCAATTAGCATACAAGTCAGCTAAATTTCGTAATTAACACCTTAAGATGCCCCTTTCAGGCTGTTTAAATCCCCTTAAACATAAGGAGAGGTCGTACACAAACCAATGCCTTAAAACATTTTCGAATTCACTTTTAGTTCACTTTTAAACTTCCTAAACCTATCGACTATACAGTTGAGTCACTAACTGAGTAGTTCGACGATTTAGGACCTTTTTACACCTTAGACGTCCTAACAAGCGAATAGACACCTGACAAATTTAAAAGCGTTTTCAACGTGCAAAACAAGCTTTCTAAACGACCTTTTCTTTTTAAAGACGTCTAAAATTTCAAGAATTAATCACATAACATCACGTAGCATATCGGGGGAAAAGGGTTCACACATAGCATATTTATACACTTCATATCACAACTCAGCAGAATCTACTCAATGAGCCACACATGACCTCGCAATCCACACAATTGCGGTAATTCACAACCTAAACTCCCTCCTCACACAGCACCGACCACAAGAACCTCGAATTTCTCAATAGTTCCATCTCAAGTCATCCAACTACTAACTCGGTTTAATATTGACATATACAAACCAACAATACATAAAACGATCATACACAGGTATTACATTCACGCTTAATAAACAACATAGCGTTTAAGTGTACCAACTGATGCAATCGAAACTTTAAAGTGACATTTTGCCCTTTTGAGTTTGCCAACCGATATCTATAAGCATAATTCTTAATTGAAATAACTACAAATAGACTATTAACATGCCCAAACCGATTTAGCCATAGCCCTTAGACATAATTCAGTTATTTCCATAATTACTTCAACTGCTCAACTAGCATCACTAAGCGTCAAACAAAGTTCAAGTGCGACAAACCCATGCTACGGCAGTTCGATAACAACATTATGCTTACTTTACAATCCTCGATTAACTGGTACGTTTAGTCATATATCGAATTATCATGCAATTAACCCAATTCAGTACCACGTTTGAATTTCTCAACTTTTACTCCAATTTCACCAAAATTGATTTCTAAACTTAGAATTAACATGCACCCACTAAATTTAACTAAAATCATTGAAATTAATAGTAATTTAGGAGTAAGAAAATCCCCACCTTGAACCCAAGCTAGGTGTTCGATCGTAGGCTTGTCCAGCTTGACCTTAGGTACTTCGAACGTCTCCAAACTTGAGCCTTACCCTCTGGTCACACGAGCAGTACCGACTCACGCCCGAACTCCACCAATTCGAACCCTAAGCAAGCCTAAATTTCAGTTATCAACTTGAGATCGAATTGGGTGTTTGAAAGCAGCGATTTCTACCTTAATTTATACAAAATTGAAGCAACTAAGAGTGGAATTGCATGACCATACCTAGGCATGCATTCGAGCTCCAATTCGGTGCCCCCAACCCACCGAAAACGTGGTGGGTTCTTCCCAGTTCTGCCCAATTTCAATACCAAATGGTGGCTAGTTTATGGGGGAGGTCGAATGGGGGAATTTTGTAACTAAAAGTAGCGAAAATCCTTTGCAATTTCGAGCTTTGGAGCCGCGTGCAAGGTGAGGAGATGAGGAAGAAGATGGTGAAGCAGAGAGAGAGAGACTTAGATGTCGTGCAATCAGGGGGGTGTCGCGGGCAGGGAGAGGAGAAATAAGGGGAGCGCACAAAATGTCCAAAATGCCCCTCCCTCTCTTTATTTTTTTGGTCCCAAGCTGGTTCATATTCGATACGGCTAGTCTAATTCATAACATGTATTCTAAACCTAAATCGATAATATAACATTTCATCGATTGCTTGTTCCCAAATACAGCTATGTTCAATTTAATAAAAATCAAACTATGTCTAAGGTTGACAATCTAATCGTATTCGAATTCCTAATCGATTTAATACTCGTTAATAACCGTTAATAACCGTTAATAGCGCTGATTAGAAATCTTTGAAGGATTTTCAAAACTAATAATAATAACATTATTACTAACGACAAAAATATTCTTTTTAGTAAAATCATCGTTCACATAAGTACGTCAATAATTAATTTAACTCATATCATTAAATAAAATAGGTTTTTATAACGTAAAAAGGCATTACGAACAACTTAACGGAATATAAAGTACACGGGTATTACAAAAAGCAAGGATGAAAACAAAGTTTGCCGACTTTAGAAGGCTCTCTACGGTCTACAACAGGCACGAACACAATGGTTTGCCAAGCTCTCCTCCAAACTCCATGAATATGGTTTTGTTATGTCTTACGCTGAGTATTCATTATTTACCTATCGAAACGGTGATATCGTTATGGCAGTTGTAGTCTGTGTTGATGATATTATGCTTATAGGTAATAATGCTAAAGCACGCAAAGAATTCAAAGTTTATCTACATATATGTTTCTGTATTAAGGATCTTGGCTCGTTGAAATATTTTTTGGTCATAGAAGTTGCCCATGCACCGCAAGGCTTATTACTTTGCCAGTGAAGATACGCCTTGGAAATTATTTATGAACGCGGTCTCTTAGGAGCCAAACCAGTTGACATTCCCATGGAAGAAAATCATAAATTAGCATTGGCAAGGGTGCATCCTAGCAGATCCTACTAGATATCGTAGGCTTATTGGGCGCTTGATTTATCTCACTATAGCAAAGCCTAATCTCACTTATGTAGTCCATATTCTTTCTAATTTATACAAGCACCTCGAGAGGATCATATGGATGTTGTCAGGCACGTCTTGCGCTATCTGAAAGGTATTGCTAGACAAGGCATTTTACTATGAGTTGATAGCAGTCTTTAACTTGTTGCTTTTGCGACTCAGACTGGTGGGCATGTAACCTTTTGTGAAAATATATCACTGGATACTTTATCACGTTGGGTGGCTCCCCTATTTCATGGCACAGTAAGAAGCATATTACCGTATCTTGCTCATCAGGTGAAGTAGAATATCGATCCATGGCAGTTGCCACAAGTGAATTGACCTAGCTACGATCCTTCCTAGAATCCTTGGGCATCTTCTCTCCCCTAATGAAATTTTTTGTGACAATCACGCCACCTTACACATTGCATAAAATCCCGTGTTCCATGAATGAATGAAACATATCGAAATTGATTATCACTCCGTTCAGGAAAAGCTTGAAGCCGACATCCTTGTGCTTGCCCATGTTGGTACTAAACAACAACCAACCGATATCTTTATTAAAGCTCTCGGAAAGGAACAATTTCAATTCTTAAAGGGCAAATTAGGCATCCTCGATCTACATGCCCCGACTTGAGAGGAGTGCTAGGAAATATTGTATGTTGATAGATTTTATCATAGCCTTTTATAATATTTCCCTTTCCTATTGTTGTAGGACTAGGATTTGTTGACTTATGCACCAAGCTAGCGTTAGCCATGAGTCTCAATGATCATGCCATGCCTGTATATATTGCTATGAAGCTCAATTAATGAATACCAAAGGAAACAAGGATTGATAGCAATTCAATCAATCTCAAAATATCAAAACTGTTATTTAGTTTTTCTACAGTCAGTCTATAGAAATAAGACACCATAGTATAAGAGTTTTTCAATTTTTCTCTAGCTTCCCTATTTTCATGCTTCAGAAAAATTCGCACTACACATTAGAGAGTATAATATCAGAATCATGAATTTATGATACAATTACAGTGTTGGTATTAGACTCATCCCCTAAAAAATAAAATAAAATAAAAGACAAAAAAGAAAACATGAGTACGTGACATAAGCGTTGACAAGAGATGAAGCTTACGTGCTAGTGTTGCAATTAATGAATTAGCCAACTGTACTTATGGATCCAAGAAATGCACCTAAGATCACTGTTAATCGGGCCTAATAGGTTTAGGCCCAACGGCCACTTAAGTCGCCTAGAGCAACAACCCCAGCTACCCTCTAAGCTATATAAAGGGGTTTAAGGACGTTAGCTTCCATAGACGCATGAGGTGAAAACTTAAAGTGACTCTAGTAGCCGCTTGGTATTCTTATTGGCGTGGATTAGTATTCTTATAAATGTAGACTATTATCGACGGTATACTTTTGCATCCAGGTTAGTCCTATTTATTCCTACAGTGGTATCAGAGCCAAAACTCTTCGGATTGGTCCCGATTGATTGGTTAATAATCTGCTAAACCTGATTTGTTCAAAGCATGCTCGTTTATACGTTTAATTGCTTAATTTTTGTAATTATGCAACTCTAATATTCCAGCAGCATGCTTTTACAATTGAAATGCCCATAACTAAGTTAAAAAATTGCATCTTTGGTTGAATATTTCTGCTTTTGTCAATTTATATCTTCATTGATAAAACAGACCCCACTATGCATGCAAAAATATGCCCAGATTAAATACGCATGATAGTGATTCTGCTAAGCATGCTTCAATAACCAAAGACTGAATTTTTCTGATAGTTCGGTTTTGCAATAATATGCAAAGCATGTTTTCAGTATGAATTCAACTGGCAGATCCGATTAAATTTTTCTACTACCATCTTCAAGCTGTGTGCTATTAATAAATCGATGGCATAAATTAATTTGCCCTAATTACAAAAAAAAGAAGGGGGAAGAACCCGAAACCCTAACCCTCACAGACTCTCTGCCCCTAACTCTACAACCCTAACCCATCAAGACGATGGTGGCAGTAAAGAACTTAGTGGTCTGCCACCAAACAATCCCCACCACTCACGCCTTTGTGGCGGTTGTGGCGGCGGGGCCTCGGTGGCCCCCCGCACTATAACCGACAATTACCCAAAAAAAAAGAGGTGGGGTAGAAGAGAAAAGGAAACCAAGTTTACCCATCAGAAACTATGGAGGGGTGGCGCGTATAAGGCACGCGTCGTCGACGAAGGAGTACATTGCTCTTCTTCTTCCTCCATCCGCACCCTTGACCGCCGATCTACCCAAAATAGACGAAGGAACCGCGAAATCCACTAGACTCGCGGCGCGTGTGAGTCAAGCGCCCCTGCGTGAGAGGCGCATTCGGTGCACAGTCGGCATTTTCTGGCTCGGAAGCAACCTATCTACACACTGGTGGCCTTTGTTGTTGTTGGCGAAGGGTGGGTGTTCTCCTCATCTGGGTTTTTCAGCCAACGTTCGCCGGGGTTGAGGGTGGCAACATGGGGCGTGAGAAAGAGAGAGAAATTCGAAAGGCAGAGAGCCTTCCATAGCCAAGGAACGATGGAGCTCGGTGCTCCATAGCCACGCCGAGAAGAGGAGAAGCAGAGGAGCCATCGAGGGTTGAAGAAAGAGAGCCCATTTCGGGCATCAATAGAGCGCAGAGAGAGAGGATAGAAAGCGAGAATCAGGGTTCAAGGGAAATGAGTGAAGTCACTCACTCTTAAATACCGATTTTTTTTCCCATTTGCTTTTGGGGCAGTTTGTATCATGTCGTGTTTCGATGCTATGGGCCTCAATTAAAAATAAAAAAGGGCAGTGTTTTTTTGGATAGAATTATTCTTTAGTTATTATTGCTCTTAGATTTTAACTCAATAATTGAGATTATTAGTCATAGCATGGTTTTTTGAATTATGATGATGTTCAAGTTGATAAAGTTTCATGCAGTTAATTCATTTGTTGAATTAAGGTTTCGAATTAGTTTTAATCCTGAATGCATGATTTCGTTATAAGAGCATTAATATGTTTAATGTCATATATAAATTCGTTTTATATATGTATCAACTTGACATTTTCTTGACCGAGTAACTTGTTATCGATCCATTGGGTTAAAGTTATATGAATTTGTTTCATACATAAAATTAGTGTGTATGACGTAAATTTGTTTTACTCAAACTCAATAAATATCTATCTGATATAAAAATCCCCTTCGTCAGTAAATGAATATGTTTCATAAGTTACATTACATAAATATGTTTTATATAATATCCCGTCACATGAATATGTTTCATGATTTAATAATTTTATGCAAAACATGAGCAATTATAAATCAGTTAATTGTTCTGTCATTGTTGTAGTTAACAAAAATGATTCATTAAGTTTTACATGAACAAGTTTCATGCTATTATTTGGATATATAGGATATTTTATTATTTTATTAATCTATTTCATGGAATTTAAATTTGCAATATTATATGAATACGTGTTAGATAATTTGTGAGCTTTACTATGAATTCGTTTCATCCAAACTTTAATGTTATATGGATCTGTTCTATATATAATTAATTGCGATTAATATTTGGATATATTTCATGTTACTGATTATGTTGTATTCGATTACATGAATATGTTTCATGTCAATCACCAATTAGTAGTATTGTATAAATGTGTTTTATATATACGAACTACGTGAGTTGTAGTGAATTTGCTAATTTTAGCACTTTTTCCTTGCCCAAATTAATGAATGTGGATTCGTTTCATGTTATCTGCTAATTATGTAATTTAGCGGTATTTTATGAATTGGTTTCATGAAATTTAAATTCGTAATATTATAAATGTGTTTTATAGTTTACGAGTAACATTTGAATAAGTTTCATGTTATATATAATTATATAAATGTGTTTTATATAATACTATTTGGGCCTTTTATGAACTTCTTTTGTAACATGTTATTATTCGAATATGTTTCGCAATATAGATTCATTTTATTATATAAATGCATTTTACATAATAATCTGAATTTCATGTTTGATATGTCATTGATAAAGTTCTAGATGACATATTAGTAGTTATATATAATGAGATAACTTTATGTAAATTTGGTTTACATAAAGTTGGACATCTTTGTGATATTTCTAAATCGTCAATTAGTTTAACCATGATGTTCTCCATAAATTTTATTTTTATGAAAAAATGTGATAATTAAATTATTAAAACTTCTAATTCATGTTTGCATGAGATGATTATGAGTTACGATCATGCGACATGGATAATGGAGTTTTTTGATAATTTAATTATTTAAAAATATGCCTAATGTCCATTTTACAAATATATATTTTTAGATATGGCAACTAATATATGGTTGTTAATTTGTTTACCAATGAAGAACTTGATCGCGCTGACTGTGACACAAAGTGTCAAAAGATTCAGTTTCCTCCAAGCGAGAGTGAGGTGTTAATACGCTCGTTAGGTTCTAGGTCTCATTGGATAGCAAAGATGATACTACTAGTGAGCAATGTCGAGAAAATTTAAAAAGTATACCAAAAGTGGTTCGAGAATGGATCGATCAAGATGCTATACTTTGTCGTATTGCATATAATGTCGATCTAGTGAGAGAATTAAAAGTCATCCCACTGTTGAGTATGCGTGGGATTAGCTGAGCATTAGGTTCGGCCGGATTCATTTCCTTATAAAGTTCTGGACCTAAGATTGGTATTGCGAAAGGGAAAAAGACCAAGGGAAAGAAATAGAGGCATATAGCACGTGTGAGTGCTATGACTGTGGAAATAACAGATCTTATGCTTGGGATTGTCCTGAGTCGATTAAGGTACCTTCTTCCACAGTCACTCCTGGATAATATGTATGCTTCCAAACATTTGTTGCTAACTATGATCCTTAGTGGGTTGCAGATACGGGAGCAACCAAGCACATAGTTTAGGAACGAGTTATTTTTGAACTTTCACCACTACACGGTGGGTTCACAAATTGTCATTTTAGGTAACGACAATAAAAAAGATGTTCTTGAATTAAGGACAAATCATTTGAAGCTCTTTGAAGGGACTACATTGTCTCTTCACGATGCTCTCTATGCACTTGAGGTGCGAAATTTTCCTTGTGTCTTCTGTTCCTAAGATAAGTTTTCTTTAATTTTCGTCTACATGTCTTAGATGTCGTATGGCATGGTGATTTGTTTGGTCATGTCACATTGAAAGGTATTTTCAATTTTTTTTTTTTTACGAAATAGAATATCTTCCATCCTTGTCCCATTTTCGAATCTGTTTTAAACATGCTCGTTTTGACCATGAAGGTTATTATAAAGTTAACAAACTAGCTAAAAATGGTCTTTTAATACCAACTCACTAGGCTTAAGTTGCATGATGTGAGTTATGTCTAGCTAGTAAAGCAATAGGAAATCTTTTTGTAAGGTTTCGAGGACATCGAATTCCTTTGCATTCATTCACTTTAGACATGTGCGGTCCATGAATGTGAAAGCATATCATGGAGCTATATATTCATGATAAAGGTATGTGTACTGACTATCTCACCGCTATTAGATACTTGATGTGTTCGTATACTTCATAGCGGTAGTAGAACTCAATTGGGATGAAATATTAAAACTCTTCGAACCAATCGAGATCATGAATATTTTCTTCGTGAAACAAATTCCCACAATGATAGTTTTCTTAAGGATGAGTTTCTTAGCATTTGGTGAAATTTAAAAGGACCTCAATTTGTATGCGTTACAATAAAACTTTTAACCACCTTTCGGTGAGGGGGAGGATTTGAATTCTCACTAAGTCACTGAGGATGGTATACCTTCCTTATTTGGTAAGAATGGTGAAGGTTTGTCTGTTAAGGAGAATGAGATTCGTCCTCAATCTCCAAATGTTGAGGAGAGTTATTCCTGAATATGTAGTTAGCCCTCATGTTCAGGATCCCACCTCTAATGGATAGTGGGAGTAATCTTCTCTCCCTACTCAGGGTTCCATACCTCTTAGAGAAAAGGGGAGGAACACCTGGTCCCTTACCTCTTAGAGAAAGGGGGAGAGATTTCTCACCTAGGCAGACAAATAATGAATCCAGGATCCCAAGGACTGAGCGTGGAAGAATTTCTCGACGATATTTTCAAATGTTGAGGAAATATTCCTATAAACTCCCTTGAGAGTTGAAGGGTCTACCTCTTATCAAGAGGCGGTTGGTTCACCAAATTACAAAGAGTGATTAGATGCCATAAGCGATGAGATGGACTCACTGACAGGGTTTGAGAACTCGTTGAAACTCCACCCCGACATAAGTCTTCAAGATAAAATATCGGGTGGATAGTTCAATTGATAAGTTCAGGCTCGGATACTCCTAACCCTGATTGCCCATTCGGATTTTGAGTTGTTCGAAATGGATGTAAACATTGCTTTTCTCAATGGTGATCTTAAGAAAGAGATTTGTATGGACTAACCCATTGATTTTGTATCAAAGGGATAAGAGGACAATGTGTGTCATCTTAAAAGGTCCACATGCGATCTCAAGTAATCTTCCAGTTCTTGGTACTCTAGATTCCATAAAGCCATTTCAGCTTATGTGTGGTTTCAAAAGACCATTGTGTATGTCGAAAGATCAACATGGGGATTATGTTCCTCACGTTGATAACATACTGTTTACTAGAAACAACTTGGAGCTGATTAAAGCCACTAAAAGGTAGTCATCCATGTCTTTGAGACAAAGAACACGGGTGAAACCAGGTATGTCCTGGGAGTGGAAATAATCCAAAGTCCTCTCAAGAAGCATGCGTCAAAATATCTTGGAATGATTTTGGGTCTATAATTCCTAACCCGTAGATACTCCAGTTGAGAAGGGTCCAACCTTGAGTCTTACTCAATGTTCTAAAACAGATGACAAAATAGAGATAATGAACAAATGTCCCTAACCTTAGTATAATAGTAAACTTAATGTAAGCCATGTTATATACATGGCCTAACATTGCTTTGCGATTAGTTTGATAAGTCGTAATCAAAGTAACCCAAGACTTCCTGATTGACAAGTCATCAGAAGAAGCAAGCGCTACCTTCGTGGTATTGATAACTGAGCCTTTTGCTATCAAGGAGCAGGCCCCAGGTTGAGAGGATGCTCAAATGTTGATTGGGGTGGTGACTCGGATGAGTCTAAATCAACCTCAGGACATACCTTTACCCTGACTGAGAGAGCCATGCCATGGTGCAGCAAGCAGAAAAACTGCATAATAATGTCAGCTATGGAGGTAGATTGTGTATCTTGTACCGTAGAGACAAAAAGTATTGCCATTGGGTATATATATAGACTAACAAGGTGATTATGTTCCCTTAACTAAACCCATTCCTAATGATACGTTCAAAGCTCATTGGTTGAGTCTTGGAATTCATAAGGTTTGGTATTTAGACGTGTTCTGTTTCGTGATAGACATGTTTCTTTTGCAAATGGGCAAAATGCTCATAACTTATTGTTGCACATTAGGCATATTGAAATATCACGGGCTTCTGATTGGCTTAATCACACAGGCAATCGCCCTGACACTTGGGTAGTAGGCAGGATGAGACTTAATCATATTGGTATTAGGTGTGCAATGTTGATTACTCACACTAGAAGTGCATGAGTAGAATGAATATAGTCGCCTTAGTGAGACTAAGATGAGACTCGAGGAAGTTGAGTATGAAATAAGTTTTCATATCGAAGCCTTAAAAGCCAAATCTTGAGTGTCAAGATTAACATTCAGTATGTTGATCTAATGGCTCAGGTTAGATTTTTGGGTAAAAATCTAGACT
Organism: Carnegiea gigantea; assembly: GCA_029747015.1. Classification (NCBI taxonomy): domain Eukaryota; kingdom Viridiplantae; phylum Streptophyta; class Magnoliopsida; order Caryophyllales; family Cactaceae; genus Carnegiea; species Carnegiea gigantea. The sequence continues at coordinate 361,180 of JAKOGI010000788.1, read as the reverse complement.
GACAATTCGCATGGCATAAAGAGTGACGTACCCAGTTGAGTGGGAGCTATGCCATGGCACACATCTCATACTGTGTATGCTTATAAGATGACCTATACATTGAGTGACAATTGACTTCCCTATCTCTTGTCACTCTGTGACCCTATGAACGATGACCCTTTGACTTAAAGCTATGATATGCATTCGAAGCTTGATGATGCTACTCTAATGTGATTCTCAAGAACCACGATGTATGCGGTTCAACGAGAATACGTTAAGAAAGCAGTTAAGCTAAGATGAAATTTCATGAGTGTTTAAAAAAAAACCGATCCACCATCACCATATCAGCCCGGGCGACTATGTTGAGAACATAATCATATAATATATCAGGCATAAAGGATTAAAGATGCCACTGGTGATGTCTTGGGATGGTTTTGGGGTATCGTATTTCGTGAAAGTGTTATGTTAGTTGGATGGTAACTTAATATAACACCACTTGTTATTTTTGATCGCACGTCCTATTCCTGATATGAAGCGTGAGGAGTTGTGATACATGGAGAATACATATTTTACGGCCTAAGTGGCTGAGTGGGAGCTGTTAATCGGGCCTAATAGATTTAGGCCCAACGGCCACTTAAGTCGTCTAGGGCAACAACCCTAGCTACCCCCTAAGCTATATAAAGGGGTTTAAGGGGGTTAGCCTCCATAGACGCTATGAGATGAATATTATATCTCCTATATTCCCCTATTTCTCTCTCACAGCTGAACTACTATCTATCGAGTTCTCGGGTTTAGGACGTGAAAACTTAAAACGACTCGAGTAGCCGCTTGGTATTCTTATTGACGTGGATTGGTATTCTTATAAACGTGAACTATTATTGGCAGTATACTTTCGCATCTAGGTTAATCCTATTTATTCCTACAATCACAAATTTCAATGTAACTTGTGAAGTTCAAATGTTAAATTATGTCGAGGAACTAAATTATAATTTTAATATTTTGAGGTTGATTGAATTGCTATCAATCATTGGTTTCTCTGGTATTCATTGATTGAGCTTCATAGCAATATATACACGCATGGCATAGATATTGAGACTCACAGCTAACCCTAGCCTGGTACATAAGTCACCAAGTCCTAGTCCTACTACAAATAGGAAAGGGAAATATTACGAAAGGTTGTGATAAGATCTATCAATATATGATATTTCCTAATAAACACTGCAATATTGTGGGTTTCACAAACTCATACATTACAATCATATGTTGTTTTATCATTAATTCAGTTATGATGCATTCAGTTTATTTAACAAGTAGATTCATCAACTTTGCCATGATAGTATTCAAGTATAGAACAGTATTTAGTTTTATTGACATTAATATTTAAATTACAGATACAAATGACATTATGAATGTTGTATATAAAGAATAGTTTTCATGAACTACAGTGATACAATTTTAGGTTATCTTACTATTTGGTATATGCTTGCAGTCATCTTTGACTTTGATTATAATACATGATTGAAATCGTAGAATATCCTATCGCTTTCTCTGTTGAAATTGCTTATTCGTTAAAATTTTATTATTTTTTCCACGCAATTCTCCTACTAGTTATTATTACTTATTGGCAGAAATTTTTTAGTTTTTTTCCAGGCACTTCTCTTACTAAGTATTATATATTGTATTTATGCACACTTCATATTCTGTATGTATTGTTTAGTTATAGGTGCTTCTACTTATAGTTAAGTAATATTTTATCAAACAATCTCTATCATATATGACATCTTATATGTAATAATCCATATGTCGCTCATATATTACTTATACCCAACTTTTGATGTTGATAATAACATATCTTTTTTTTTTTCCCCTAGTCCTCATCATGATGCCAGATTTTATTTTATCTTTTTTGAAGCATTTATATAAGAAGGGGGAAAAGTAACTTAGAAATTTGATAACTCCAATTCTTGTTTACTTAAAATTTGATAAAATTATGAACAAAATTTATAATTGTATGAAGTTTAACTTGATAAAATTATGAACAAAATTTATAATTGTATGAACTTTAACTTGTTAGTTCGAACCTCAATATGAATAAAGTAGGCCTTATCCTGCCAATCAAAATAATTACTGAAGAACATAATGTGAATGACATTGTGGCTTTGAAGCAAGCAATTATGTCCTCTTACATGAACTAAATGAAATATGAATAACAGGTCTATGAGACATCAATTGCTATTGCCTGTCAGCTTGATTGGCCAAGGCACAGACTACTAATCCAAGACTTAGATGATTCAAATGATGAGAATTTGCAGTTTCTAATTAAAGATGAAGTTTCTTGTGGAATGAAAAGGGGGTTAACATCATCTACAGGCACAAATTCATCAGAACTAGTCATAAAGCTGGCAATCTTAAGTCAGTAATGGCTTGTGATTATGTTAAAGACTCTGAATTTGACACCATTTTTGAGGCTAATTTTCAGCCTAACCCTGATTTTCTCAAGCACTTGATTTTCTCAAGCAAACGATCCCCCACTTTAAGGTATTACTTCTATATCTTTGAAATGGGCTGTGATTCTTTTTCTTTTTTTTTTTGGGGGGGGGGGGGGGGAATAGTAAATATGGGGCATCCTTTTTGGGCTCCTATCTTAGGGGTCCCAATAGGACTTAGCAGTCTAAGAAAAGCCCAAGGTCAAGGTCTAGTTGCTACCCTACACATCTTCACACATGAAGAATTGCAAGTCATAGCTCTAAACATCACCCTTCGCTTCCACTTTGAGATGGAGCAACAGGTGAATGGTTGGTTTCTTAACTTCTTTGGGTTTAGTGGCATAACCTGTGTCTAGAGGATCAAGGCTTTGGAGAGTTAAGAGGCTGGCTTAGGAGAACAACAGTTGAGGGCATAGACATAGCGATTCGAGCCCATTTGCATTGGTGGAAATTCATCTTCCTTGATGATGTTAGGGAGCTATGTGAGTTGCCTGAGTCACATGAAGCATAAACGAAACAACAACACCGGTGGCATTCCGACCCTATGCAGCTCTTTAGGCTATGCTTCCGTCAGGTTCTAAAATCTAAGGTAATATTCACAACCTTGCTAAATGGATCTTAAGCAACAAGATGTATCTATTATATTTTTGAACATTTAATGTGTCTAATGGTAGCTAACAGGCCGATCTTACCTAGGTTAAGATTAACATGGCTTAATCAATAACTTGGCTTAATTCATGTTCGGCTCAGATGATTATATTGGAACCAACTTGAACCCATAAATACAAAATACAATAAACCTAACAATTGAGTTCCTTAGGCCCAATAACCATTTAAATTTGGCTCATCTGTAGTCAACATGACTCTAAAAGCCAAGTCGGATGAAAGATTTTTGACTAAATTGAGCCAAGACTGACCTACAAACCCACCACCAACAGTAAGGGCTAATGTTAGAATTTGGGCCCAACTAACATACTGATTTGATGATTACTAGAAATGCCCTTCAATTATTACCTCATCCTTACATTACATCGTTATCTCTTAATTTACAAAATGGAGGGACTCACAAAGGACAGTAATTTGTATGTTCTGTTGCAGATATCATCATGGAATAAGGCAAATTTGGTTTCTCTTTTTCCTTCTAAGAAAGCTCATATTACCATTTTATTCCTTTACATAATTCTGCAGCATACTTCCACTAACCATGTTAATCCCTAAGGCAGAGTTACCCAACTCAGTAATCTTTTTTGTCCCAATTTTCCTCTCGTTCTTCCTTCCCCTTCTTAGTCCCTTACCTGCTGTTTGAGAATACCATGTCAGTCACAAAGTTCAACGCCATGATTTCGGGGCTCTTCTAATTGGGTAGCACGTATGAATGGGTTGTGACTATGAAGACAGGCAGCCCATCAGAATCTGATCTCTTGGCCACAGCTCAGAGAGAATCCAAGGCCATAAACCAGGAGAAAATCTAAAGCAGGGCATCGAGTCTGGCCTTGAAATATTCGCTAAGGTTCAAAAGCAAGAGGCACTGACAACATTGGGGAGTAGTACTAATAGGAAGTAGAGGAATAGTCTTTATAGGAAGGAACTTGCACTTCTATTTCTTTTACTCACTGCTGTTGCAAGGAGTTTGTTGTAAAAACATGGAGTTCACTTCTATTTTTTGCTCTTCCAAGGGATTTCTTTTCTTGTTGTAGGGTTTGATTTGATTGTGGAACAAGTGTGTTGAGGGGGGGAAAAAAAAAGTTAAAGGCAAGAGAGCATAAAAGTGCATTACTAAACATGTAACCTAAGAAATATTTATGTTGGAGGTGCAAATTTGACATCCAACCACTTTGTTTAAACTGTTAGTTCACAGGAGATTTATGATTCTTTTACAATATTTACCATGTGATATTTGCTTGTCAAAATGCATAATGAAAATCTCCATGCATGGATATTTTGTATCATGACTAGTAAGTGTAACTGTTTTACAACTATTATGTTGTTTATATATTTGCTTATCAAAATGTGTACATAATCACAAATCTCCATGAATGATTTATCAAAAAAAGATTTTCGTAAATGTTGGTGTTTTAGTAGAATAAATCCACTCTTGTACATGGTAGTAATGGAGTAAGTTACGGTTTAGTTTTTAAATATGAAATTGATGAAGTTTTACATTTAAGTACAATTTTCGAAACTTATACTAGTCAAATTTCTTATTCTATATGTGCCAAACAAAAAAAAAAGAAAAACTTTCATTATTTAAAACCATATATCATTTAAAATAAAATTTTACTTATTAATGTTACAAAAGTCATTTTATAAGTACTAGACTTACATGTTTCTGTTTTATATTTTTTTAATCAATAATAAAAATGTTACATACCAACCACATCATACTTAATGATTAAGATAAAACCCCTAGCTTACAAGCCATGTTAGCAACTGAGTCCTGGGCCTCAAAAAGGAAGCCCAGATCCTTTGGGTTGTCTAGATTAAAGCAAGTAGGCTTCATCCAGGTCCGCATGAGAGAAAGTCTTATGAAATTACCATCTTACCTTTAACTATAGTACTCTATAAATACCTACCTACCCGATCTAAGAGGGGCATGGACCTTTAACTGAAAGCTAGGCTTATATATTGACAGTCCCATAGGTCTCCCTTTACAGAAAGATCTCACTTTTCCCAAAAGAACTAAAACTTTACCACTTTATTGGACCATCCCTTTCTCTCTTTTGGAATGTATACTAACTTAAGAATCGGATGGGTATTCCTTGGATCCAACATGCAGGGTGGGCCTTTTTTACAGGAAACAAGGGGGAAGGAAAGGACAACGGCCCAAGATGTTCAGCATCTCGTAATTTCTTCGTCACCTCATCACTTTTAAAAACTCTGTTCATAAACACTTTACGTAAAAAAATGTTGAAGCCTCATCCTGTGTCCTAGGCGTTGATCAACTCCTTATATCTTGAGGTGTATGTTTCTTCGGATTTGAGGATCACAAAAGACTAATGGGGTTTGACCAGATTACAGCTCCTAATTTCCCTCCCCCTCTCTCAGGCCTGTTTTTTCGTGGGTAAATTTCGGATGTGGAATAAGAAGAAATTGAACGAAGTGAGAATGAATGGAATGGAGTGATAATGGATTGGTTTTTTTCCCCCTTACAAGAGTGTGAATGAATGGAATTGGAAAGGAATGCAAAAAGAAAGAATTATTGACATCAAGGTATGGGAAGGAGTGGGAAGGAGTGGGAGGAAGTGGAATGGAGGGGTATTTATCTTAAATAGTCGGAAGAAACGGAAATGAATGATTAGAAGTGGCAGATAATGGAATGATAGTAGGAGCCAAGACTTCCCCAAGAAAAAAACAAGCCCCTAGTATATATAACCTTGGGTGTAGACCCTAGATGGGGTCCACTCATGATGGCTCAGGGCAGAGGTACCTTAGCCCAAGGGATGTCAAATAACACCCCAATATCATGGATGTAAAAACTGTATGTAATAGATAATCTAGCAAGCTTTAAAAAAAAAAAAGCATATATAGTAATTGTTCCAAAATGCTTGTGGACGTTAGAAGTGAGCAGGACCAGGTACCTGGTTAAATTTTTAGGAATCGGAATTGAACCTGGTTGGAAACGGGTCCTAAAATTTGGAACTGGCACACTTGGTTGGGATCGGGTCTGATTCCAGGTACTTGATTCCTAAGTAACATTTTTATTTTCTTCTCATTTTTCCCAAAGAAAAATAGGGAGAGTGAAGGATTAAAGACAGTTGAGACCTCATATTATAAAGCCAAATTCCTAAAAATCAAATTATAAAACTAAATTAAATATGCAATAAGTAGTAAAAAAGATTCACGTACTCTAAAGTAAACTTGGAGAATTGGAGACAATACTAATCAGAATCCCACAACTGAAGATTACAAAACTAACGAGAAACATAAAAATTATTTTAATTCATTTGAAATAGAGAGAGAAAAAGAGAAAACTGTCAAAATAATATAAAAACAAATACGCAGTAAGCAATAAGACTCATGAGGAGAAGAACCAAAGCTTGAAAGAAGAAATTTATGGCGGTTGAGATACATAAATAGTAAGCCGCAGATAAATTGAAAGTAAAAAAGACAAATGGTTAAATTAGAGTAATTGGGAGTTGAGTCTTGGTAAAAAAGGTACATCGGTTGAGGACTAAGGGTTTACTTTTTATATTTTTTTATCAAAATTCTTTAAATTTTGACCGGGTACCGGATGTTGGGTCTAGGTTCGGTTCCAAAATTTCAGGACCCGTTTCGGACCAGTCCCATAACCGATCCAACCGGGTCTGGGTCCGTACCCGCCAGGTCTAAACTGGTACTAGGTTCGGAATTGGGTACTTGGTTTTTTTTGCTCACCCCTAGCGGACTCTACGCAACTGAATGGTCTGGGGACCTTCACCTCATAACTTTTGTCGTCTCATGATGCGTGTTCAAATCCCGATGGTCACAATGCAATCTTCGAATCTATGTGTACTCTGAATTTTTTAAATTTTTTTGCCCTTTAATCCCCTTCTAATTAAAGCCAATTTTTACTTTTTGGCCATTTAATTTTTTCCCCTCTTAATTACACTAAATTTGAGGCAAACTCTGAATTTTAGTTTATAAATATGCTTTCTGTAAATCATTATGTTCAATTTATTAATTTCAATCAAATTCGTATTAAATGATTGACAGATGTAGTGACTTACTTCCTCAAATTAACCAATTAGGGTTCTTGGTCAGGGATGTGGGGTAATTTAGTTGGTAGTTATAAGGAAATTTAGTAGTTAATTAATTTTAGATTTTTATAATTTTTATTTCCTAGTAATTAATTTTGAATTCTTATACTCTTGGTTCTTAAAAGGAACCCAATAAATTGGTTAGTTAATTAAAGTTGATGATCTATCCTCTGGATTTCTAAAAGAAATCAGTTTCTTTTGTTCATCAAAGTGGGGACTGAAAACTAGAAAATAAAATAGAAGTGGATTGTTTTTCAATTCGAAATGGAGAAATAATTCAAAGAGGATAGTCAAGCAATTGGATGGTTCAAACTCAGCATTACAAAACTCACCATTGATTGATGAAAATGACAAAAAGTATTCAACCATCTTCTGCTAATGAACCACTAGCTAGCAATAATTCCAACACCCCTTGGTTTAGAACCTGGCTATGCCACTGTATTACCATAATAATTATAAAGCATAATCATAATAAAACATAACATCAAAAATACTGAAAATCTAGTAACATGTGCATCTACATAATGCCACAAAAATCAAGCACTTAAACCAATAGGATGAAATGTATCTAACTTTTGACATCCTTCATTTGTAAAAATAAGGCTCATTTGGGGGAGTGCTTGAGAGATTTCTCAATTCCGACTGAGTGTTCTCTCTCGTCCCCTCACACATTCTCTCTTTAGCGGGGCACGATATCTCTCGGCCCTTGCATCACACCTCGGATTTTGCCTGGCCGGATTCCGGTGGTTCTGCAATAGACAGGAAGGCTCCGACATCTCTCTAGGGGCATTACAATCCACTATAAGCACGGTAAGTCTCAATCCCTTTCTCCTTAAGGTCGATTTGGGTTTGGTTTGTGGTTTCTCACTCCGTCTCTTGCTCAACCATCTACCACCTTAAACCTAGCCTTCTTCTATACTTTCTCTTTCCTCACTTGTGCTCTTTAATTTTGAGTTTAATTGATCTTAGATCTTTGAATAAAATGGATGGCCAGAACTCAATTTTGAGATCTTATAACCGGGTTTGGAGCCAAATGTAGTGTGTTAACGGGGAAGGCATAGGATGATGTTCTGCTATTGTTGCTACTGAGAGAGGAGCATCAGGGTCTAATACAGGGAGGAGAGAGTGTAGTAGAATTTGTAGGTGTATTAGTTTCAAGTGTTTATTCGTACGACTACTTGGAATTTATATTGTGTTAGGTTTTAGCCTTTGGGTATTTGTATTTTTATTGGATACTTTGCTTGTATCTGCCTGTTTTATTTGTGGTTTCTAATTATCATATGTAAAATCAACATTTTGGTGATGATTCATTGTTTTCATGTTCTTTTCTCGGTATTGAAATTTTTTTTGTGATACTGATGATGATGACAGGTGCTTTTGTAGGTAATACTATATAGGCTATTAAAGAAGAGGTGGGACTACATACACCTAAAAAATGTAAAAGTTCATTGCAAGTTATCAGGGAATGGTTACCTTTATATGAGGAAGAGTTGAAACCAAAAGAAGGATTACAATTCATCAACTTGGAAGAATGTGAGAAATTCTATGAATCTTATGTTCATCATGTAGGATTTAGCATTCGTAAATTATCTTGCAAGAAAAGTGAAGGTGTGTACAAGTATCATGTTTGCTCTAAATAAGGATTTAAATGAACTCTGACCAATATGAACTCTAATCGGAAAGTAATGTTGACTAAGGAGGGTTGTCAAGCGATAGTTGCTTTTAGGAGGACCAAACATGGGAAGTACGAACTTTTTAGATTTCATGAAGGCCACACTCATGTACTTAGCACTCCTAGGAAGCGTGATATGCTCAATTCTAATAAGAGTGTGATAGTGTCCATTAAGCTCTATTCAAGTCACCTATTCATGCTAATATTGTCATTCTAAGGCGCATCGTATCATTGAGGAACAAATGGCTGTTTCAAAATGTTGAATGTAGTGAGCAAGATTTAAAAATTTTTCAAAGAGACTTGAAAGCATCATTAAGGATTCTAATACACAAATGTTTATTGAGAATTTTAAGAGAAAGAAAGAGGTGCATCCATCTTTTTATTTTGCATATGAGTTTGAAACTAATGGTACACTGAAATATGTGTGTTGGGCTGATGGTGTTGCTAGATTGAATCATCCACTATATGGTGATGTTGTCTCCTTTGGTACAACGTATTATACTAACCAATACAAAAGGATATTTTCCCCATTCACTGTGTTATATAATCATAGGTTGCGTCTTACATTTGGAACTACATTTCCGGGGGATAGAAAAGCATGGTCATTTATGTGGTTGTTTAACAAGTTTTTACATGCAATAGGGGGTCACATGCTTATTTGTCTCATTACTAAACAATATCATGCTATGAAAGTAGCAATTGCATTGAAATTTCATTCAACTACGTACTGTTTTGCATTTGGCATATCATGAGAAAAAGTTTTCAGAAAGTTGGTTATGCTTTGAATAGTAACACTGAGTTTATCACTCATTTCAAATCATGTGTGTATAATTTAGAGACTCCAATTGAGTTTGAAGAAGCTTGGCAATCCATTATCCAAGAGTTTAGGTTGGAAAAGAATGAATTGTTATCAAAATTATTTGATATTCAAGATATGTGGATACTTGCCTATTTCAGGGATTTTTTAGGAGCAATGTTAAGGAGTACTTCAATATCCGAAAGTAAAAAATCATTTCTTTAGCAATTTCACAAATCCCCATTTGAGCTTGGTTGAATTTTGTATGCGATTTGAGAGTGCATAACAATCCTGTTGTCCAATTCCATAAAGACAGTTGATCACAACACGAAAAAACTCATGGAAAGGGCTAATCAGTGTTGCACATACAAAGAAAAAAACAAAAATTATCAACATACGCATCACAAATATAATCGAAGATAGTTGGTCATGGCAAGAAGGGGAGCAAAGGCAACTAGCAAAATTGATAACAGAAAAAAGAAACCCCCATTTACCACTAGAACCCCATCAAATAAATCCCCAATTCCATAAGTTTGTGCAATTCGATACAGAAGAAACCCTAGCAACTAAGAAAACAAGCTACATTTAAGAACTAAAACAGCATAAAGCACTTGATGCTTTCGCACATCAAATAAAAATCGAATTACCCAGGAGCTAAAACCTAACACAATGTAAATTGAAGCAAGTAGCCAACCTCAAAAACGTGAATCCAAATACGGGTCACCCGGATCTAAGAAGGGGGCCAGCCAAAAAAGAGCAGACAAGAACATGAAAATCCCAAGCCAGAAAACACGCTATGTTTACCTGCAGACTCAGTTGAAAGATCTCAAAATTGAGTTCTAGGCATCCATTTTTTTCAGAGAGATACGATGAATTAAACTCAAAATTAAAGTGCACAAGTGAAGAGAAAGAAAGTACACAAGAAGGTTAGGGTTATGGTGGTGGATGGTCGAACAAGAGACGGAGAGAGAAACCACAAACCAAACCCAAATCGAGATTTAAAAAGAAGGCGACCGAGACTTACCACGCCCCTGGTGGACTGCAATATCGCCGAAGAGATGCAGGCTTTCCCGCAGACCTCAGAACCACCGTCACCAAGCTAGAGCCAGGCAAAATCCGATGACTGATGTGAGGGCAGCGAGATACCGTGCCCAGTTAGACGGAGAAGTTGCCAGCGGAAGAGAGACAACATTAAGTGGGAGTTAAGAAATCTCACACTAGAAAACCCACCCACCCAATCAAGCCTTATTGTTTAAAAATAAAAAACGAAAATCGATAATTAATTTCAATTTAAGGAGGGTTGTGATATATATATTGTTAGGAAAAAATATTAGAGCAACAACAATAGCGGAAGCGATAGGATGAATTAGAGATTCAGAAATCAAGTGAATAACAGAAAACACAAATAAGAAGACAAGAGATTTAACGTGGAAAACCCAAATCGGGAAAAAACCACGGACGGCGACAGCACACCGACAAATTTCACTATGAGCAGAGTAGTACACCACAATCACTTCAGTGATTAAAGAGCAGAATTACAATACTCTCAATTGTATTCTCTCACAAATAACCTCACTCTCTCAATGTGTTTTCTACACTGGAGTTATGGAGTTATATAGATCCTAGGCTTGACCCCCTTTATATAGGGTCTAAACAGTAGGGGTTTTCCCTTTAAAGTAGAACCCTAACTGCCAGGAGGAATCCCCCTCAAAGACAGAAACCCTAGCCGCCATCCGAAAGAGGCGGCGAAAAGACACGTGGCACGGTCACCCCGTGCCGCATGGCACGATCGTGCCACATGGCACGGCACCCCCGTGCCAATTTTCTGCCCCTCTCGCCTTGGTGCTCCTTCGTTGTGGCACGCCCGTGCTCGCGCAACGTCATCCCACCGTGCCGGTACTCGAATTTTGGGCCATAAAACCCAACAATCTCCACCTTGGACCAAAATCTTCAATGTTCAACTTTCCGTCGCCGTCGTCTCACCCCAAAGGGTGATGCCCCCTATGGGGCTATGCCCAGCAGGGCCCTCAAAAACTGCGAATGCCAACTAAGTCCAAGCAATGCTTGAACTTAGCTCTGGGAGATGACTTATATGAACTTTCCTTCATATAACATGTCACAGTAGATGCCTGCAAGACATAGAGGCCTCCTTGCCTCAAACCCTTCAGCAGAATCCTACTGCCCTTTGAGACCTTCAGAACTCCACCTTCAGCTGAATATTTGCACCCTTTGGATTCAAGGGTGCCCAATGAGATGAGGTTACGCTTCAAGTCAGGAACGTGACGAACATTCGATAAAGTCCTGATAACACCATCATTGGT
>JAKOGI010000788.1:309190-339190 GCA_029747015.1 Carnegiea gigantea | reverse complement strand
TTTAGAGAGATATAAAGAACGACCACCAAACAAACTAGTGACAGTATTACTATTGATCGCCAAGCATATTTCTCATTATCACCAAAAGCAATACTAATAATCAACAAATAATCACCTATTAATCAGTAACCAACTATAAGTAAGAAAATGTTGATCACCGTAAAAATATCTAGTGATTATTAAAGGATATGTTTCATCAAAAATCAACATATTTATAGTGTCACCATACCAAAGATAATTCTAATGATCAAAAAGGCTACAACTGCTGATCACCAAATGATGTCTTTTATAAAAACATATACTATAATGGTTGATGAGAATAAAACACAAATACAATAAAGTAAAAGTCTTCCAAAATATCACCCATAATAAGTTTGGCAAAAAACTAACATATTTATGTTGAACACAATAAATAGATAAATAATGATCACCAAAGATAGCTGTAATGATCACAAAATAGAGCTGTAACGATCACCACAACTAGAACTATTGATCACCAATTTCAATCACTCATAGAAACATATACTACGATTCCTGATGACGATAAACCATAAATACAACAAAATAAAGCTCATCAAACTATCCATGAAAATATTTTCATGGAAAACTAACATATTTATGGTGATCACCATAAAAGATCTTGTGATCTCCAAACAGAGTTCTAACGATCACCAAAACATGTACAATTGAGCACCAAATTAGTTTCTAAGGGACAACATATATTATGCCTTTGCAACACATTCCCACCATATCATCAGTTGATCACCAAAAGGAACACTAATGATCACTAAAACCAATCCTACTGGTTCACTCGATGTTTACAATTCTATACATATGATTTTGATGATCAACAGGCATGTCATAAGTGATCAATAGGCATAGCATTATTAATCATAGATGTTACTCCTTCCTCACAGAATAGAATCATCTCTTTGTATATTTGGTGATCACTAGACATGTGCTTTGTGATAAATTGGTTTTAGATTAATGATCAAGTGACTGAGTGTTCAGTTTTTTAAATTTTTTGGTAGTATCTTAGGATCTGATCCCTTCCAATATGGCAAGCACTAGGAAACAAATATCTATTGATGAACAGATATAAGATTAGTGATCAATAGGCACAATATTAGTGAGCATACATATTACTCACTAATCATTCTCTAGAAGTCCCTCATTGTTTACTCAGTGATCACTAGATGTATGTTTAGTGATCAAATAGAAGATGATTAATGACCAAGTGAGCGTGTCATCAAATATTTTAACAACTTCATAGAAATGGGTTCCTTCCAACATGTTGATCAATAGACAACTGAATACTGATCAGATAGCATAAGAATGACGATCAATGCATATGCCATTAGTGATCAAATTTGGAACCACCTATATCTATAATTCAAGCTAAGATACGAACTCAATGGCAAACATTATCAAAGTATCATAACCTCTTAAAGCTGCAAATATAGAGAACATTCCTAAATTAAACTAAAAAGAGCTAATCTACTAGAATCAAATAAAAATTATCAATTTCGCGTAATTTAGGGCATATTTGAAGCAAAAAAATAACTCAAACCTAGCAGGAATGAAACAACTTTTCACAATTCACTCACTTGAACTATTTTCGAACAAATATATTTGCTGAATTTAGCTTGAGCAATGCCTGCTCATCGCACTAACTAAAGCTTGAAAATTGTAGCCACATAAACATAAACAATCAGGAGCAAGAGCGAGTGCGAGAGAGAGAGAGAGAGAGAGAGAGAGAGAGAGAGAGTGAGTAATGAAGTGACCGAAGGAGCCAAGCATGAATGAGGCAGTGAGGAAGCAAGAGCTGCGAAGAAGAAACCACAAAACAGCTCGACGAGGAGAGAGTGAAAGAAAGGCACTGAAAGAGAGGTCATGTCAGGTGAGTTTCGTTCTTAGCTACTAGATCATAATGAACAGTCAAGATTCATTCATCCCACTCATCCTACGGAGAAGCTTATCCAACGTGAGTAATATATATATATATATATATATATATATATATATATATATATATATATATATACATACAATTATATATATAGATATATTATATATATATTATATATATATTATATATATATATATATATATAGCTACATGTATGTATATATAATGTAGGTGTGTGTTGGTGTCGTGTGGCATATATAATATATATACATATATATATATAGATATATAGAGAAGATATGTATGTATATATGTAGCAGGTATGTGTGTGTGTATATTATAGAGAGAGATATATATATATATAAGAGATATATATATATATATGAATATAGATATATGATATTATACATACACACACACACATAACGGTCCGACATACATACAGACATACATACATATATATATGATATATATATATATATATATATAGATATATATATATATATATATATATATATATATATATATATATGCACCACACAACACACACACATACATAAAAGAGACATACATGTTATGTAGATATATATATATATTATATATGTATATATATTATATATATATATATATTATATTATATATATTTATATATATATAATATATATATATTATCATAATATAGAGATAGATATATGTGTATGTTATGTATTGTATATAGATATATATGTATGTATGTATATATAGATATATATATATATATATATATATACTATAATAAATAGTAGATATATATATATATATATATATATATATAGTATATATATGTATGTATATGATATATATAGATATAGATATATATACACACCACAACACATATCTACATCGTATATATATATATATAATATATAGATATATATATTATATATATATATTAGACGATATATATATAATATATATATATATATTGTATGTATGTATAAGCTTATACATCTTATATAGATATATATTTATATATATATATATATATATATCATATATACATAAATATATACAATATATATATATATATAATATATCTATATATATATATTATATATAACATATATATAAATAAATATTATATACATATATATATATATAATAGATATATATATATATATATATATATATATATATATATCTATATATATATATATATGCATGTATATAGTATATATACTATATATATATATATATCTATATTATATATATATATATACTTATATTATATATATATATGTGTATATATAGATATAGTGTAGATATATATAATATATATATATATATATATGATAGTATTATATATAATATAATATATATTATATAATATATATATATATGTTGTTGAATCCAAAATTTTGACAAATTCTAAAAATTCTTAGAATAAGATTGAGGTAGCCATTATGTCGTAATACACAGTCAAAATAAATGTAGTTTTGATAATATAGTAAAAGGAAATGAAAAATTACAAAATGTATTATTTTTGTATCACTACCAACCAGCTAACCCCCACGAAAAAATAAATAAAGGGGGCCTCATGTGTTTACTGGTTGGGTTGTGTTCAATAAGCCTGCAGAAAAAAAAAATACAATCAAAGGCTTTGCATGCTTCCACAAAAAATTACACAGGGCTTTTGCCTTTAATGTGTTCAGGAAAATGAATGAATAATAAAAAAAAAAGATAGCTTTGTAATGGAGGCTATCTTGTGGTGATTAATAAACCCGCATTCCCCCTCTCCCACTTACTGCTACATGGAAGCAACATGAAGGCAACTGCTCACCCCCTCCTCTTTTTCTCTATTCATTATGAATGAAGGAAACAGAGGCCACAATGAAAAGGAAAGGACATGAAGCAAGAAATGAAAACAGCAGAGAACACAGCAACCCAAAAAAAATTAAAAAAAAAGGAGTTCGAAGGAGAAGAGTCTGAGTAAAGAACAAAGCACCCAGTATTTTTTTGTACTAATTTTCTGAAGACTCGAATGTAATTCGAGAATGAAAAAGAGTTAGTTTACCCTTTTTTATGTCACTCATCTCATATATCTCTTCCATAGCTATCCACAAGGCCTCCGACACCTCTGTCATATTCGAAAGCATATTAATAACCCATGCAAATGGGTACGATTTATCTATTTAGAAGGATCGGAATAAAATACCTGATAAATATTGGGTTCAAAGGAACTCACAACTTTGGGTTCTTAAGGATCCCGATCAAGTTCGAAAAAAATCATATATCTGAATTCGCAAGGATCTTGAGTTCAAAATGACTCATAAACATAGATTTGTAACAATTCTAGATTCGCAAGGTGTGGACCCCAAAGAAATGGAGTTCGAGAGGACTCCAGATTTGGTCGAGCATGAAAAATGGTCATAATTTCGCTTCTTGGATCTATTTTAGCATACCGTAGAAGCCAGTTTAACAAAGAAAAATTTTGTGCCGTGACAAGTCATGTTCACCCAGGATTTTATGGTAGATCTGAAATAATAGTGTTTTGAATTTGTGTAAAAAAAAAAAATCATCTCAATCATCATGCTAAATAATGCTAAGAAGCCAGTCGGTAAGTTTAATACTAATTAAATAAGAAAATCAATAGTAAATTTGGCACTATTGAGATAGAGGATAGGCATACGAGAATTTCAAGGCCCAAATAGTTTCTTATGTTTAAAGCCATGGCTACTTGGGTGCAAATGATTAATGACTTGCTAATGAAAAGTAATGGTAGTACGTCAATTTGAGCAAATAAATATTGGTAGAGGCCATAAACAAAGCAAATAAAATGGATATTTTATGGTTTTTAAAGCCAGTATATCTAACAATGACAAAATAAGGAAAAAGGATTATTAAAAAAAGTGGGGTTTGAATCCATGCAACTTCACAAGAAAGGGGAAGACCTGATGATATGTTGTCGACCTATTTTGTCTAGGAGTAAATTTGGAATGGTTTAATTTTCATAATATTACAAGCTAAAAAAGAAGGAATTTAAGGAACTCGTTAGTTAAGCCCATAAAATGCAAAGTTAAGCCAATTACGAGGTCTAGGCAGTGCAAATTAAACCCGTTGATGGGTGCATTCATGAGGTGCTAATTTAACTGCCATAAAGTAAGACACTAAAATTCCATAACGCATTCGGTATAGGAGTCTCGGAAAAAAGGGAAGTCAAAATCTAAGTTATCAAATTAGATTATTTTATCAAAACTTGACCAAATTAAATCTCTCTATTTTAAAAAGTAAAATTTTCAATTGATATATGCTCATTGGTTACGGCTTATGCACCTAAATAAATCGAATAAAAACTCTAGTTTCACAAAAATTCAAGTAGATCATGTGAAACTTTAAGTCCACAAAATGGACCAGAAAAACATAGAGGGAAGCCTTATTCAATTGCCCCTCCTTTCATAAAAAGATCAAATCTCTAGTTCATATGGTTTCAAGTTACATATTACGCAACATAGATAAATCACAATGCCATCTCCTCAAAATTCAAGGCTTTTAAATGTGCAGGTTCACAAAGTAGACCAAGAGACCTTTATTTATCTCCCCTTCGCCCCCCATGTTACGATAGTCTAAGTATACAGTTTTGTGATCCTTTCTTACATAGTACTTAACCAAAACAATGTCAGGAAAATTTAATTCTCAAATCCCAAGGCGACAAAATGGACTAAACTTGAGTCAAATAAATAGTCAGGCTCACAAATTTTCCCCCTCCAAGCTGTTCAAGAAAAAATAAAATAAAATTCAATTCAAGAACTACATTGAATTGATCCGACTAAGAGTATGTAGGAAACCCATAAATAAATTTCGGATACAATTGTAAGTTACAAAATCAATGGACAGACCCCAATAAAGGCTAAGTCGATGAATACAAATTGTGAAATGGCTAAAAATATAACTTAGCCATGATTTTTTTTTTAAAAAATCCAAATATCAAAATTAAATCAAATTGAAATGAAAGATAAATAAAATAAAATTCCAACAACCACGGTTGGTTTGATCTTTTATAAAAGAGGTATGTAGGCAGCTCGTGACAAAAGGTGAATGCAACGCAAATTCAAAATCAAATAAAATTACCTATTTTCATAACCTGCACATGAATAATGTGTACGTATAGTACCCTTCCTAGAAGGTGCCTACATGCCACTATCTGATACAATTAAGTTTTGAGTGTGGTGCGACTCAACGTTAAAAAAATGCGTTTCAAATTATAAAAGTTCTTATTAATACAAAATAAGAAGAAAGAAAAAAAAATTAAAACAAGATGAGTTGGAATACAAAGGTGGTCCCTGAAAAGGGAGATGTAATTGAGGAGGCCTATTCACTTGAATAGGGTCATACTCACATAAACCAATATACATTTTTGTATGCCAAAAAGTTATGTTGTGCATATTATTTATTTTATTAAATTTTTCTGAAGATAATTTTTGACATGCTCAGTAGGGCCTACTTTCCTTTTCCTCTCTGATTTGTTTATATTGACCAAAATTTATTATTTTCTTTCTTTCTGTTGTTTTTGTTTTGGTGTGATTTTTGCAGAAAAATGGCACCACAACTTACCATTGATTTCAACGAGCTTCCTATCACTATTATGGTCAAGCACAGAATTCTTAGAGCAAGGAAGAACGTTCAAATGGTCTTCGTAGTAGGACCGCGATCCATACTTTCCGAATTTCCATTGGCAAATTCAATGTAACAACTTAGGGTCCTTGAAAGAGCAAGCAGGCTCGCCCTTAACGCCGACAAGCCGCTTACAAAAAAAGCGATTAAGAATTTGAAGTGCTACAAGCGCCACGCTAAGTCCAGCGCGCCCAACTTAGCTCCGTCCCCAGCCTTGAAGCTAGCCAAAACAACATTAAGGAGGGGTTCTCAACAAAAGTCATCTCCTATGACATGCCTCTCCATCATTATGCCGTTCAACTTGGTGTTAGTTCCCCGCCCCGGACAAGCTCCATCTTCGCGGGGGACCATCACAAGCACTAGTAACTTGAGCAACAATCCGACCAAGGCAAGCTTGGGTCCCTAATCTACCTCCAAGGCATGCTCGGGTTCCCACCATAGGCCCAATACAGATTTGGGTTCCTACATCCACTTGGAAGGGGGCAAATCCAAGCAGAGAACCCCCAACCTTGAAAAGCCCAAATAAGCCATTTGGAGAATGAACCTCAAGGGTTAAAAAGGCTCCTCAAGTCCGCTCTATGAAGTAAATTTTTATCAGGACCGTCCCCATCAATATTCCCGTAGAGAAGGTAATGACGATCTCCTATTCAAAGGAGGGAACCACACCTAGAACTCCGAAGGTTAAATTTATCAAAACTTTAACCTTAAGCACCTCTATTATGGTGCTGAGACCTTTACAGGTAAGAAAGGAGATTCCTCTTCAAGTTCCTATAAAAAGCAAGAGGACATTGTCTTAGAGATCACATAGCCAAAGTGATTTGACCTCAAACTTGGTTGAATCACAACCATACAGTGGCTCGATCACAAGATCAAGGGCCAAAGCGTTAACATGCGCCGAGGTGACCTTATAATATTCGGTCACCACCTTTGATCAAGGTAAGGGCCAACTTGAAGAATAAGATGAGGTTACAAGTCATTCCTTTTATGACCTCAGAACTCTCTTCCAAGAAATGGAGTCATTAGCTATCATCCCACAAGGCCAAATCCCCAACGATGATCAGGCTGAAAACATGTTGGCCTTAGTGACCAGCACCCCAAGTCTCGAGGAACAAATGCAAGAGGTGCAAAGGAAGCTTGCAGAAAAAGATGTTAAAATTGCTAACCTCGCTACTCTACTTAAGAAAAGAGGGCATGAAAAAACTAATGAGGTTGATAGTAGTAACATAGTTATCACTTCGGGTGATATCAAGGAGTTGATAGCCCAAGGATTCAGAAAGCACCAAGTAGCCATGAGTCCCCCAGTGTTGGGATATATGAACCTGCATCCGAGTTACTACGACTCAGTTCCATTCCGCAAAGGTTGCCAGAAGCCAAACTTTGAGAAGTTCAAAGGAATAAATGGTTCACCTCATGAACATTTGGTCAACTTCTAGTCGGCATGTGGTGACACTGCCTTAAATGATACACTGCTAATTAGGCAGTTTGTACAGTCCCTTAAAAGGGTAGCCTTTACATGGCATACTTAGCTTCAGCCTGGCTCATTATCTCCTTGTTTTTTAATTATATTTCATTTATCCACTTGACAGTAATAATTATTCATTAAATTAAATCATTTAGAAAGACATTATATATTGTCGCATCCCCTTACAAATTAACAATAGTGCTATTACTTTTCCAACTCCATTATCATAAAATAATGTCACACGTAACTTATAATTTTGATAACTTAAAAGAATGGGCATCAAATGATGTGAGGTGACAATCTACTCTTAAGAAAATCAAATAAAAAAAGCCAAATACTAAAAAGCCCTCAGTCATACCATTATACTTTTAGTGAAATGAATGCATCTAACATTGTTTTAGATAAATTACATTGTTAAAATATAAAATTTTGATGTTATAATTAAATACAATATCTTGTACTTCTCTAATTCCCTTTTGTTTGGTTTCCATGCTAATACACCTTTAACTACAATGCTAGCAATGGAAATGGTTCGACTATATTCGCATTATAGTCGATCTCTTAATAAAGTATACCTAATTAGGTAGTGATGAGTTGGCTAACAAAGATATCGAAATATTAAATAAGTTATTGGCGCGCTGAGCTGGTTCAACCTGTTAAGTTGCTCTAGACGGGCTAGCCCATTAATGACCTAACCTATTATTAACCTTACTTTAATGTACTAGCTGATCTGTCCAACCTAAAGCTGACCCAACTCTTATACATAATGTTCACGTATAATATAAAAAGTTTGAATATTTTTAGTATTGTTTTACAAAAGTACAATTAGTATGCTTTTTCATTAAATAGTGATATTTTTTTAAATAAATAAGCCTAATGATTAATTCTGAAAAAAGTAACAAAAAGGCACTTTAAACCCATTTGGTCGATTCGAAACCCGCAAAACCGAAATACAACTAACCCATATTTAATCCTCTTGCCCACTGATAGGTCTAGTCATTGCACACCTGGGTTGACCTCCAAAGGGCATTCCTAGCTCAATTCATAAGATCAAAACAAAAGATTTCTATAATAGACCATGTTGAACACCCGACAGAGGTCGAATGAGAGTGTGAATGACTTTATGACGAGGTGGAAGAGTCTAAGCTTGCAATTCCTAGAATAGCTAACCAAGCTGTCAATAGTTCAAATGTTTGCTAACAACTTAGATCCTCAAATTACTACATACATTGGCATTGCTGAGCCTCAAAACCTTGATGCTCTCGTGTCTAAGGCAAGTAATGTGGAAAGACAACTTGCTCATTAGAAAAGTACACAAACTAAGACGGAAGAAAGTAAGAGGTCAGTCAGGAAAGGAGAGTCAATGTCCACCATTATCAAGACGAGGCCAAAGCTAAACAATGGCAGAACTCTCAACAAAAAGGGTAAGGGCAAGCAAAAAGAGAAAGGCCGATGACTCACCCTTTAGGAAAGGAAGGAAAAGAAGTATCCTTTGATGATAATGAAGTGTAGGGGATATTAGATGGGTTGATAGTTACAAAAGCCATCAGCCTTCCAGAACTAAAGCGGCCTGCTGAAGCTAACAAAACAAATGACCCTAAGTACTGTCCGTACGGCAGGATCCCTAGTCATCCAATAAAGGACTGTTATGTCTTTAAAGATATAATCTAAGACATGATCAGGAGGGGAGAAATTGAGACAAAAGGAGCTCCACCTAAAGGGCCTACTGCTTCATCAAATGCAACCTCAGTAGTTAAATAAAAGGATTGCTCTCTTACATCATCCTCAGAAATTAATGAAAGGATCCCAACAGTACTGTTACCATCTCATGTAGTCCCTATCAAATTCATTGCTGCTGATGATGTGGCAGTAGTGCGCGTATATCTAGATATGCCTCCTCCTTTAGCAACAGCACCAACCTTGCATGATTTCTACCTAGACCTAAATCTAGAGGCATGGGCGACATCAGATGATGATGATGATGATGGCTTTAAGTGGCAAACCTACTTTAGTAGGGGGTCGTTTTGATAAGGAGTGACCCATACTTCTCAGTCCTCAGGAGTCAAAATACGAGGACAAAAGCCACTACAAAAGAAAAATAATAAAAGTAAAAAGAAGAAGTTAAAGGCCAAGAAGAAGCCGGAGATAACTTCCAAAAAGGAGTACATACTGTCGATTAAGACCCCTTTCACTTTACGTGATTACATCCCCAAGGGTTTCTTTGGCAATGATTCCTATGGCAATGATAATGCCCCATAGGATGAAGCGGTCCAATACTGCATGGTTCCATGGGCCGATGAATGGTTAAAAGTAAATGCCAATCCTACAAATATCACTCAAGAAGTGGATATGTGAGTCTTTGGTTTGGTCGCCAACTCTAACCGCTTGAACCAGTGGGAAAGTAGAAGGAGAAAGAAATGACACTAGAGGGACCACCAACATCAGAGCATGCCAAAGAAAAAAGTGAAGAGGGAACAATCCCCTGAAGCTCAAATAGCAAAGGCACTTCTAAGAACACAGAGACAACTAAAGAGTTTAGGGGGATTTTCCCATCACGGCCCCTTTTCAAGTTCGTCAAGGGTCTCATAAAGAAATAGGCTATTCTAATGTCATCACTTATCTTAAGCGAATCCCAGCCTAAGTGTCTAAAATCATTTACAAATGTTAAAAGAGCTGAGAAGAGCACTAATTCAAGCGTTAATGTACCCTGATGCTATAAGGATCAAGTCATCCCTATTGAGGTAGATGAGGTGTTGTCCTCCCCTTTTAACCAGCGTGATGCATTCATAGTTTGCATAACGTTCTCGAATGAAGACCTCCATTTGGGGTTCGCGAGTCAAAATAGGCCTTTATATGTCATCGATATGATCAGGGATAAAAGGGTAAATAGAATCCCACTTGATTGTGGTTTACAGTCAACCCTCTTCTGTTAAGGGTGTTGAGAATGATAGGGATAACACCAAATCAGTTGTCCCTGACTTTGCTCACAATACAAGGATTTAATCAGGGGGGGTAAAAGGCCTTAGGCACTATTGCTTTCAAAGTTGAGCTAAATGACCTTTACATGGATGCTCTCCTTGATGTCATAGATGTCGACACTGCTTACAATGCCCTACTCGAGCAGCTATGGCTCCATACTAGCAAGGCTATTGCCTCAACTCTTTATCAATGTTCAAAATACACTAATGAATATGGCATTGAGAAGACAATCTATGCAGTGTAAATCCTTTTTATGGAGAAGATGTTAATTATGCCAATGCCATGTTTTATAAATCAACAGATTCAGAAACCTACGAAGTTCCTTTAGAATAAAAAGGGGCAACCAAAAAGAAATTCTCAAGGCTCTTATTTTACAAAAAAGGTCATTCAGGTTGTCAATAGCTGTGCTAGTGAAATCAAGGAGCATCAATCCCCACGATCAAGGGTATTGTTTAAATACACGCCTAAAGATAAAAGAAAGGCTGACCAAAAGGTTTTGATACCGGTAAAGGAAGTTGTGAACTCTCTTATCACGAGTTACATTTTCCCTTTTCGAAGAATTGACCAATCCATACCTAAAGAACACCTAGTTATAAGAAGATCACCCAGCAATAAAAGAGTCGTTTAAAGAGGAAACCCATCAAAATCCCTAACAAAAGCATCTTCTTCCAGTGGTCCACCTCCAAGAGAGTCATCACAATATCAAAGGAGGAGGAAGGACAACAATAATAGGGGCCTTACCGAACCTAACAAACAAATAAACATCTCTCATGACGATGCATTCTAAAAGCATCATTTCAAGGGGATGCCTCTAAAACACTCCAAGTATCACATAAGGGAGAGTTCTCAAGGCTCATGCCATGAATGATGTGGTTTTTATACCCTAAGAACAAGAGATGTTCTCCCATAATGAGTAAGTCGAACCTCGAATCTCAGTGTTTCAAAGACTTGGAAAAGCTAATGAACCTAAGCGAAAGAATATCCGAGCTAAGAAACAAAAGAAGCGGAAGCTGAAAAAGAAAAATATAGCCTAGGAGCCTTGTTTGAGTTCATGAACAAAATAAAGTTGAGCAAGTAGAACAAGTTAATGTCGTATCCTTCCTGGATGAGGAAGGTATTCGAAATTTTGAAGTCCCTTGTCAAGAATCTTCCAAACATCAAGAGATTGTCATGATAGACCATGAAATGTGTGGTAAAGTTCAAGCTTAAGCTGAGTCACCTAAAAGCGTAAATAGTGACTTAACTCCTAAACGAGAGCCCTTTCAGGATTTTGTTGAAGCTGTGTAGCCTGCACTACTAGAAATGGAAGATGGCAATTAAGCAACCATCAACCAGCTTCAGGAGATAAATCTAGGGACAACTAATGATCCCAAGCCAATTTTTGTAAATGCCATGTTAAATGATGAAGAAGTGGCACAATATGAGCAACTCCTTCAAAAAGATAGAGACATATTTGCTTGGGGATATCAAGACATGCCATGTTTGGATCAAAATGTCGCTATTCATAAGTTGGCTGTTTTTGAAGCAGTAAAGCCAATCAAGTAGCCTCAGTGACGCTTACGTCTTGAACTAAAAATCCTAACCAACCTTAAGGTGGACAAGCTTATAAAGGCTAACTTCATTCGTGAAGTTTAATACCCAACTCGGTTGGTTAACATAGTCCATGTTCGGAAAAAGAATGGTCAACTTCACATATGTGTGGACTTCAAGAACTTAAAAAATGTATACCCCAAGGATAATTTTCTATTAACAGTCACAGAGCTCCTTGTAGATGGCACTATGGGGTTTGAAGTGCTATCTTTCATGGATGGTTTCCCAGGTACAATCAAATCAAGATGGACCATAAAGATGGGGATTTAACTACCATCTAGACACCAAAAGGGCATATATTGCCATATGGTAATGCCATTTGGTTTGAAAAACGCCGAGGCCACATATCAGAGAGCCATGAGAATCATCTTTCATGACTTTTTCTACAACCTAGTTGAATGCTATGTTGATGATATGGTTGTGAAGAGAAAAGAAAGAGAAAAACATCCACATTACCTAAGAAAGGTCTTCGAAAAGTTACCTGTACATGAACTTAAGATGAACCCCTTAAATTGTGCATTCTGGTTAGTTCAGGGAAGTTCCTCGACTTTGTTGTTTAGAAAGACGAAATTGAAATTGACCTCGATAAAGTCGAAGCCATAATCTAAATACCCCCTTCGAGAAACTTAAGAGCATTGCGAAGTTTGCAAGGAAGGTTGGCTTATAGAAGGCGGTTTATCTCAAATTCATAGCGGAGGTGTCAACCTTTCACAAGACTCTTAAAAAAAGACACACCCTTCATTTGGGATCAAACTTATCATAATGATTTTGAAAGCATCAAGCTATACTTAATAAGGCCGCCTATACTAATGGCTCTAGTATAGGGAAGACCCCTATTTTGTACACAACAGCCCTCGAATGATCCTTAGGAGCCATTTTGGTTCAATATAATGATGAAGGAAAAGAAAATTCCCTGTACTATATTAGCCGAAAAATGGTGGGTGTAGAAATTACTCCTTTGTGGAAAAAACATTTACCTTGCTTTAGTCTTCACCGTTCAAAAGTTAAGGCATTACCACCTATCCCATCAGATCACTGTAATCTCAAAGTAAGATCCCTTAAAATTTATACTGTATAAGGTTGTGTTATTAGGCAGATAGGCTAAATGGGCTATGCTTTTGGCCCCTTTTGACATCAAGTTCATACCTCAAAAGACAGTAAAAGGACAAGCTATAGCTAATTTTCTAGTGACATATCCCCGTAAATAAGGAACTGTTCGATGATTTGCCAGATGATGAAGTTATGCTAATTGAGACAAAGTCATGGTAGTTATGTTTTTATGGGGCATTAAGGAGTCGAGGAGCTAAACTAGGGATTGTATTTGTCACACCATCGGGAGGACTTGTCCCTTATTCATTCTCTCTCCTCGAGACATGTTCAAATGATGTGGCTGAACATGAGGCACTCATCGTTGGCCTCGAATTGGCCCTTGAAATGCATATTAACCATCTTAAAGTATTCAGTGATTCCCAGTTAATTATCCGACAAATAAATGGTTAGTATGAGGTAAGAGATACCAAATTAGTTCCTCTTTACCAAAGGGCAAGAAGCCTTATGAGCTAACTCCGTTAGGTAGAGATCAACCACATGCCAGGATCTTAAAGTGATAGAGTAGATGCCTTGATAAAGTTGGATGCTTCACTGACATTACCTAATGAAAGAGAAATTCAAATAACAATCGAAGGATGTCATTTATTGCCCTCAACCTTAGAGCATTTTGATGAAAAAGAAGTAGAATGGGGACAATCTATCACTGAATACATCTAGTGTGGCATCTTACTCACCGATCCAAAGAAAAGGGCAGAAATAAAATGATGAGCACCAAGGTTTACATTTAAAAATAACACCTTATATCGAAGGGCTTTTAATGGGGTTTTACTTAGATGCTTGTCAGGAGAGGAGGCTGCTTATGTCCTAAATGAAGTTCATGCCAGGTATGTGATGCTCATAAAGCAGATCCAAAACTTGCTGGTCAAATCAAAAGATTGGGCTATTACTGTTAGACCTAACAAAATTGACCCAATTCGAATAATCTGAACCAAACCACCCAAAGCTAGACCCGAACGGACATCCGAAAGAGTTGAACCAATCTCGACACGAAACCTGCAATTGATCGAACCTGAAACAGAATCGACCTGAAGCTGTATTGGCCCAATTTAATCCAAAACATGAAATGACCTGAACTAAGTTTGAACTGGCCCAAAATCTTGTTGACTAGATGTAGACCCAAACCCGAAACAACCCGAACCGAATAAAACCCGAACCGATTCATACCTAAACTGATTCCATCCAAACACGAATGAGCCAAATCCAAATTGACCCGAATTCAAGTTTGGCCCGACCCAATCCTCACCTGATCCAATTCAAACTTAAAGTGGTGAGTGATGATACTGGCTACACAACTTCACTTGATATTCAGGATGCAAAAGGCGAAAGTAGATGGCAAAACCTTACTTTGAACAAATGAAATAACGCATTCGCAATTTTGAAAGTAAATTTGACTTATTTGAGTAACAAAAATGGAAATATAGAATCAAAAAGCTAAAGTTATTCTATGGTTTAAATTGATTGGGCACAACTCTTCGATTGTTTTTCTTTTACATCTTTGATTTGATAGTTACGGAGATAGGGGATTTATAGTACTATTTGTTCATCCACTTGATTACTTCCCAGTGTGATGCATTGGCAGTAACGCATTTGAAACTAGATTTTGGACGAATTAGAAGAAGGGGATTTATACCCGATCGGAAATTCAAATTGATATGACTTTTTTTGACGCAAGATTAAATACTAGCCCAATTTAAGTATAATTTTGGATGAATTAAAACAAGATTAAGAACTAACCCAATTGACATCAATGGCTATATAAATTGCTTCTAATTCGTCCAAAATTCTATGGCTTTTATCGGTGTGTAAGATATCAAACTCACACCACATATAAACTGACCCAACTGAAATATAAGCTAGCCTGAAAGTAGCCCGATCCGATTTTAACCGACCCAAAATTGACCTGAACCTATTACCGAAACCTACTCGAACAAATTTTGACCCGACCCGCACCCAAATCGACCTGAACAAGCTTGATCCGAAGTTGACCCCATCGGAACTTCACCAAAACTATACCCGAGCCTGAACCGCCATGGTTCAAGATGCAATAAAGTTTGTCAAGGTATGTCAAGCATATCAAATACATGATGATTTTATTCATCAGCCACCACAGCTACTCTATCATAGTATATTATCTTAGCCCTTCCACACATGGGGGCCGCACGTCATGGGACCTTTCAGGCCATCTTCTTCTCGTGGCCATATATTTATTTTAGCAGCAACAAATTGTTTCTCAAAGTTGGCTGAAGCTATTTAGTTAAAAAACAGTAAAGGCAAAACAAGTTGATGACTTTATCAGGATCCATCTCATTTCTAGATATGGTGTCCCATACAAGATCATTTTAGACAATGCCCTCTACTTTAAAAATCAAGTGATTATAAGAGTTGCAGGGAAGTACAAATTTAGACATAGCTTCGCGTTAAGCTACAACCCATCGTCGAACAAGCTTAAGCATTCAATAAATCCCTTGTAAGATTCTAAAGAAAGAAGGGATTAGCATGAATAATTTCCATAAGCTTTATGAGCTTATCAAACCACAGTTCGAATAGCAACTTGTTGTATGCCCTATAACTTTGTTTTTGGTTCAAAATTCATGCTATCCGTTGAGGTGCAATTGCCTTCCTTAAGAGTGGCCATTAAATTCACTAATCTAGATGACAATACTCAAGTCAGATTGACTGAACTTGAAGTATTAGCTGAGCATCGGTTAATGGCTCAACAAAGGTTTGAAGTTTGTCAAACTCAAATAATTGATGCATTCAACAGGCGAGTCAAGTTTCGCTTATTTGGTATTGGTAATTTGGTCTTAACAATAAGGAGACCCATTGCCATCAATCAAAAGATGCAGGGGAAATTTGATTCCACATGGGAGGGCCCTTATGTGGTTACCAAGGTTTTTGTCGGGGGGCATATGAAATCTCAAATCATGATGGACAATTTGTAATGCTTGTGTCAATGCCAAATTTATAAAGAAGTTCTCTACTTGAAGTTTGTAGAGAGTTAAGCTGTATTGAATTACAGAAGGCTTGATCTCTCAAAAAAGGGGCATGTAGGCAATCTAGCTTCATGCTGGACCCAGCTGCAAAAATAAATAAAATCCCTTTCCTATTTAAAAAAAAATTTTTCCTTACCAAAAACAATTCATTGCAAGAGAGAGAGAGAGAGCGAGAGAGAGAGCGAGAGAGAGAGAACCGAAGGGGATATATTCCTTATTTTTAGGGAAGACCGAAAAGGGGATGTCAAAAATGTGTTTTTCATAGAAGCAAGATGGGTCAAAAAAAAAAAAGTGTGTCCGTAGATAGGCTGTTCTAAGTGTAACTATCAAAATATCCTCCAAATTTAATTTGAAATCTGGCGTGCCTAATTTAATTAACATTGATTTTTATTTCGATCACCTGTAATTTAAAATCCAAGTTACACTTATGCCTATAAAAGAACCGTTCTATGGTCTTCTTCATGACTTTATGGAAAGTAAGAGAATAACATAAGTTCTACCTAGGTAAGGGTCATCTAATAGAGCGAGAACTAGGATATCCTCCTGAAAGCCAGCATATGGTATGGGGTGAGACATGGACCCTTCATAGAAGGTGACTTGTGGAACTCACTGATGTTGTGACAACTCTTGAGGGTAACCTGATTCCAACTTCTATTGAATCGGTACCATAAATGTTTTTGTACAACAAAAAAAAGGAGAGAGGTGAAAAAATGTATCTCAACATGAACTCGAACCTTATACGTGTTTAAGAAAGTTTAGATGTATAATGTTCGGGGGGCAACCGTTGAACCTAAAATTTTGGCAAATTCTAAATTCTTAAAATATAACATTTAGATAGCCATTATGTCCTAAAACAAAATCAAAATAAAAGTAGATCTCATAATATAGTAAAAGGAAATGAAAAAAATTACGAAATGAATTATTTTTATATGGCTACCAACCAATTAATTCACCCCCCCAAAAAAAATAAATAAGGAGGGCCTCATGTGTGTACTCTTTGGGTTGTGTTCAATAAGCCTAGGGGGAAAAAAATCCAATCAAAGGCTTTGTATGCTTTTACAAAAAATTAGATAGGGCTTTTCACTTCAATGCATTCAGGAAAATGAATGAATAAAAAAAGGTAGCTTTGTAATGGAAGCTATCTTGTGGTGATTAATAAACTCACGTTCTCCTCCTCCTACTTACTGCTACATGGAAGCAACATGGAAGGCAACTGCTCACCCCTCTCCTCTTTTTCTCTGTTCATTGTGAATGAAGGAAACAGAGCCCACTACAAAAAGGAGAGGATGTGAAGCAAGAAAACAAAATAGCAGAGAACAAAGCATAAAAAAGAGTCTGAAGGAGAAGAGTCTGAGTAAAGAACAAAGCACTCAGCATTTTTCTGTACTGGTTTTCTAAAGATTCGAAGGCAATTCAAAAATCCCGTTAGTTTATCCTTTTTTATGTCACTCATCCTAGAATATCTCCCCCATGGCTGTCTAAACGAACCTCCAACACCTCTGTCACATCTAAAAGCATGTCAATAACCCATGCAAATGGGTACCCATTATCGTTCGAAAGGATCGAAATAAGATACCTGATAATTATTGGGTTCAAAGAGACTCACAACTCTGGATTCTTAACCATCTCGATCAAGTTTAAAAAGAATGATGTATTTGGATTCACAAGAATCTTGAGTTCAAAACAAAATAGATTAGCAAGAATCCTAGGTTCGCAAAGGCTCAAATTTTAGATTCGAGAGGATCCCGGTTCGTGAGGACTGTTGGTGTAGTTTTTGAGGGGCTAAGCATTGAAATTTATCATCGTTTGGGATAGACTGGAAATCAAGTCACTAATTATTTTCGACCATAACTCTAACTTAGGAAAAGCGATATATGTCACTAAGCATGATTAACTAAACTAATTACTCACTAATTCTAAATATGATTAATTAAACTGAACTAAAACAAAGCATAATTAACAAAGTTAACCCAAAACATCGTATTAACTTAATAACTAGAACGCATCTAATTAACTAAGAAAGTACTAAATTTACTAATTAAAAGAAGAGAGAGAATGTGGAGTACCTGAAAAGCTTGAAAATCCAACAATGGATGTTGGCCTCCACTGTTGGTGTAAGTAAATGATGATTGGAAGTGAATTCTCCACTTATTGTTACTAATCTAATTCAACTACTCATAATCTAACCCATTAAGAGTAGAAACTAAAAGTTGTGAAAATGGGTTTTAAAACCCTAAGATGGAAGAGAGAGAAAGAGCTTGAAATTTGCATTCTTGAAGAAAGAGAATGAGAGATTAAGAATAGATAAGAGAATAGAAGGAAATTTAGGAAAGGGACGCACTAATTTCAATCTATGAACAAACAAAAGCATGGAAATTTAGGCATTAAACTAGTAAATCAAACTCAACAAAGTATGAACTTGAATGAAAAATGAAGGGTAAAGAAAGAGAAAGAAAGGCAATTACATCAAAACTTCATTACTTTTAAAAAGTGGCTACAAAATGAAACTAATCTACAGCAATCTCTCCTAAACCCTAGCTAAACCCTACTCCTAAAACCTAAAAATTAGATAATTACACAAATGGGGCAAGGGGCTTGAAATAGATCCTAACGTAACAGGTTTGGCACAGTCGTGTCAAACCTCTCGAAGCCAATAATCGAAGCAGGGTAGGACAACGAGTGGCACGACCATACCACATGACACGGACATACTGTGCCAAGTTTATGGAATTGTGCACAGAAATATAGCAAAAATAGGATTTAGCACGGCCTTGCCGCCTGACACTAGTAGCCCTTGCCGCCTAGCACTAGCAGCTTATGCCAAATTTCTGTAGTATTCTTCTTCCTTATTTTTCCCATAACTTTTGTGCTTATTAACCCAGCCTTGCTTCATGGTTATCCCGGGTTATCCTCTAAGGTTTCTGGATTAACGTGCCTAACTGTTGGCAAGCTTTGCATGAATTATCTACCATTTGGACAATTTTCTTCATTCCCTACAAAACTAACAAAACACAAATAAATAACCTATATTACCAATTATTTGAGCTAAATCTGGATAGAATGAGGTATAAAATTCACGCGCATTGTGCTCGAATGAGGACTAAAAAAAATGGAGTTTGAGAGGACTCCAGACTTGATCACGCATGAAAAATGGCCAATTTTAGTTCTTGGCTCTGTTTTAGCAGACTGTAGAAGCCAGTTTAACAAAGAAAAATTGTGTGCCATGACAAGTCTTGTTCACCCAAGATTTTATGATGATATGAAATAACAGTCTTTCAAATTTATTAAAAAAAAAATCATCTCAATCATCATGCTAAATAATGCTAAGGAGTTTGCATGTTTGATACTGATTAAATAAGAAAATCAATAGTAAATTTGGCACTATTGAGGTGGAAGGTAGGCATGTGAGAATTTTAGGGCCCAAATATTTTCTTATGTTTAAAGCCTTTTGGCTACTTAGGTGCTGATGATTAATGCCTTGCTGATGAAAAGTAACAGCAGTACATAAATTTGAACAAGTTAATATTGCTTGAGGCCATAAACAAAGCAAATAAAATAGACATTTTATGGTCTTTAAAGCTAATATGTCTAACGATGACAAAATAAGGAAAAACGATTATTAAAAAAGAAATTGGGTTTGAATCCATCCTACTTCACAAGAAAGGGGGAGTCATGACCATATGTTATCAGCCTAGTTTGATTGGGAGTAAAATTGGAATGGTTTAACTTCCATAATATCACAAGGCAAAAAAGAATGAATTTTGGGAAGTCGAAGGTTAAGCCCATAAAATACGAAGTTAAGGCCAATCACAAGGTCCAGGTGGTGCAAATTAAACCAGTTGATGGGTGCATTCATAGAAGGGCTGATTTAAGTGTTGTAAAATAAGATAATAAAATTCCATGACTTGTTTGGTATATGAGTCTCGAAAATAAGGGAAGTCAAAATCTAAGTCATCAAATTAGATTATTTTGTTAAATTATGACCAAATTAAATCTCTCTATTCAAAAGAAGTAAATTTTTCAATTGATGTATACTCATTGGTTATGGCTTATGTACCTAAATAAATCGATAAAGACTCATGCAAGCTCCACAAAAATCCAAGCCGATCATCTCAAACTTCAAGTCCACAAAATGGACCAAAAACCATAAAGGGAAGTCCTATTCAATTCCCCCTCCTTTCACAAAAAGATCAAATCTCTAGTTTGTGACCACATCTCCTCAGATTTCAAGCCTTTAAATGTCCGAGTTCACAAGCTAGACCAAAAGACAATTATTTATCCCCCCCAATGTTACAAATGTTTAAAAATACAAGTTTGCGATCCTTTATTACATAGTAGTTATCCAAAACAAGGTCCAGATGATTCAATTCTTTCTCAAACCTATAGGGTTTGCTCCAAGCCCACACAAGAGAAAAATAAATGAGCAGGAGGAATATTTTATAAGGAATTAACGCTACATTGTGGAAAGTAAGCAACATAACTAAGTGATGAAACTTTTGAAACAAGTATGAATTCGTGACAAACACATAAGATTTTGTAAATTCAAAAGAGTGTCTTAAGGCAATGATAGCTATAGAAATTTGAAGGAACTTAAGGGTAATTAAGAAGTTTTATGTAAAAGATATTTCCTTAGAAGCATTGAGAAGAACTTAGAAGAGCAAAAGCAAGTTGGAGAATTAGAAGAGAATTAGGGTTGAGTAATTTTCCTATGGGAAAATTGGGGACAAAATAGTCCAAGATGAACAAATAAAGACTTGCAATATTCTAAGAGAGTTTATTTTGTGGGAGCAAGGAGCATGCAGATGATGGTTAGTACATAAATAAGGGCAAGCAATGGATAAGTTTTAGCTCGCTTACTCTGTCAAACAAACCATAAACATTCTTTCCAATCCCAAACACACTCTCGTTTCTCTCTCCCCACTTCCTCTTTCCTCTATCTTCCTCCTCTATTTTGTAGTTGTCATCACACGTCGTGCACCACCATCAAGATGCCAACATTTCCTTCTCCTCCTC
This sequence comes from Carnegiea gigantea, assembly GCA_029747015.1. Lineage (NCBI taxonomy): Eukaryota > Viridiplantae > Streptophyta > Magnoliopsida > Caryophyllales > Cactaceae > Carnegiea > Carnegiea gigantea. The sequence goes on along the minus strand of JAKOGI010000788.1, from coordinate 317,485 downwards.
TACTTGTTTGATTTGAGAATTTTAGCTTTGAAGGTACAATTCTAAGCCCCTTTCCATCCCTCTTTAATTTATCCGTTTCTCTCCTTCATTGCATTTTGCATGCAATTATTAATTCAAGTTTATTTAAGTACGTGAGTTATGAATATATGAGTGGATCATACCAAAAGTTTAGTTTTTGGTCTTGATGATGTATGGATAGGGATGGCAGTGGGGCGGGGAATCCCCGCCCTCGTCGAGTCCCTGGCCCCCATTGGGGAAAAATCCCCGTTTCAATGGGGATGGGGACGGGGACGAGGATGGGGATAGAAATATATCCTCAAGCGGGGATGGGGATGGGGATGGGGCGAAAATTTACCCTGTCTCCGTCCCCACTTCCCCGCTCAAGGAAATATCCCTGTCCCTATCCTCGTTTCCCCGTCCCCGGTTGGGGAAAAATCCCCATCCCCGTCCTCGCATATTAATTCAATTTAAATATAAGCCTTTTATTTGTAAATATAATGCTAAGGTTATATTAATACATTAAGTTTAAAAAACCGTAGAATGTATGAACTTGTTTTGTGTAATTTGTGCATTGCTAGACTTATGTTGTATGGACTTGTTAAACTTTAATTTAGGTCAGATTGTAAACTTTAATGAAGTTTGTTAGAATTATATTGTATGCAGCCTACAAGAGCTTATTGTACAATCAATTAGGTTAGGATTTAGGGATGATAAATTGGGCTTTCATTCAGGACTTGCAATGCAACTATCACAAAGGAGGGGAAAAATGGTGGGTAAAAATCCCCATTGGGGCCTCGTCAAGGATTAGATGTCCGTTGGGGCCCCATCGGGGATTAGATCCCCGCTGGGGATGGGGATGGGGGGATATTTTTTCCCTGCAATGGGGAATGGGGCGGGGACAGGAGAGAGGGATCTTAGCAGGGACGGGGAGGGGGAATATACCCCCTATCCCGAACCCACCCTATTGCCATCCCTATATATGGATTAGAGGATGGCTATAGGTATGATCAAGTGACATATATGCTATTAATTTAAGATGATTAAGGTGATTTTGTGTATGGGAAAAGTTGCTTGTTTTTAAAAAGGAAACCATGTTTGTTCAAAGGTGAAAAAAGGGAATGATAGTGGGTTTGAATCTTTTTGACATGATTATCTTAATTGTAATGCAAATTACAATATACGAATTTGCCTTAAATTAGATTTGCACCGACCAGTGGGTGAACAAATAGAAGTTATGTTGAACTTTTAGATTTTTTGCATGTCTTAAATGTCATAATTCAAGTGAGATAAGTTTGGATTGAATTATGTGAAGAACGTATTTCAAGTTAAGGTTTATATGTGTCCTTATGATTTAAGCACTTGAATTTGTGAATGAAAGGAGGTATGTGATGTTTTTATGACAGATGCCATTATGCCATAAGTTTAAGCATTTAAAGTAAAGAAAGAGATGACGGAAATAAGCTAAGTATTAAAACAAAGGTCGAATAAATCATATTTCCTTAAGTAAGTGAATTTTCTTACTACTTAAGCTTTTCTTTGAAAACAAAGTATAAAGATGAAAGATTTGCTTAAGGATGGAAGATATGAGTATGAAAAGTATTTAAAAGAAAACACAAAGGTGATTCTCAATCAAAAGGAGAAAATTCTTCCATTTATAAAAGAGATTCTATAGGAAAAAAGCTTCATATTTTCTTCTTTATATGCCATGTCTTTTAAAGAGAAATGAAGTCCCATTCTCTTTTCCTATATTAAGCTGATGAAAAAGAATCATCTTTTGTATAAGTTAAGGCATTTTAAAGAAAATAAATTAAAGTTAAACCTAAAAAAGTGAGCAAGGAAAAGAAAAAGGCATAATGAGTTAGCTAAGTAATGAGCATGAGTTAATAACGAGCAAGTAAAACTCACAAGTATTCAACTGAATAATAATAGCTAGTCTCTCGAGCTTTTGCTCTATTAGGGAGCTCTTTGAACTTAATCAAATGGCAGTTTAATAGGAAAAGTCCTAAAAAGTGAGTTTTTTTTTTTTTTAAAGGACCAAGTACATATGTTGCCTATAATTTTACAGTTGATGGCTTAAGCACATTAAGGAAATAATGATGTCAAGAAAAGTTTATGAATGTGTGCCAATTCTTGATGGATGTTTTGAGAATATTTTAATGGAATCCAATTGACCACTAAATTTTAAACAGAAGGGGATCCCAAAAGGGATACATCCCTAATTGAAAGTAACAGGGGATCAGAGGAGGGACACATTGCCGACTAAAATAAAGCAAATGGGGTCTGGGATTGTGTACCTCCCCAATATCTAATAAGTATAAAAAATGCAGATGAGCTCATTGATTGACATGATACTGCCAAAGTAATTCTATGAATATATTTTAGTGGAAGAATGATTATACAAGAATAAGACAGTCTTTACTCTTCAATTTGAAGCATAATGAATTTAAATTGTGCGCGTCCTCACCAACATTACAGAACATGAATTGACGATGTAGGGGTAGACATATAAAGTCATTGGCTTATTCTTCAAAATTGTTTTTATGTTTGGTTTAGGTGAAAAAGTAAAGGGATAAGTTGATTAATGAAAAGAGAGCTTGAATGTAGGTCTAGGGACATAAAGTACATAGCGGGTTATGTGTTTTTGAGTCTGTTATGCATGCAGACTTATTAGTGACCCTTTGATGCTACCAAACCTATTAGGGGGATTGCGTTCCTATTATTCCTTTGAGTTTTCACATACTATTTTAATGGCTTTAAGTTTTAGAGGCTAAATTACAACATGTTTGTAATATTCAAAACTAAGTTATGATTGAATTATATATTAAAGGGAGCACCATTTATGAAAAAATTGAGTAAGACTAAGCATTTCTTATGTTGATTTCAAGCTTGCAAGCATGGTATCTAAAGTCCATCCTAGCTCAAAGTGTTTTTAAGCTCATGATACTTCCAAAGCGGATGCCTACAAAGATCCTATTATTCTCTTTTCTTAAGAAATCTCTAGGCTTGCAAATAATTTGGTGTTTTAAATAAAATTGAAAAAGAGGTTGATGAGTTATTCATGAAAGGAACAAAGTTTACTTTTTAGATGCAATCTCTACGGGCGAGCGATTATGGGTACCTACCCCCAAAATTGAGAACTTGAGCTACAAACGGTCAACCAGGTTCCTTATTATTTGAAATTAGAACCATAACCACATGTTCGGTTCCACCATTTCGGGAGCTGAAACCATAACAACTGGTTCTGATTTCGATTTCAGATACCCGCACAAACTATACACTTTTTTTATTTTTTTTGTATTTGGTATTTATTTAATGTACAAAAAAATCAACCACAGTACAGCAAGATTCGTTTCAAGGGCTATAAATTACAAAATATTGCTTTATAGCCAACACCGACCAATTAAAGGTAGCAAATTACATTCGTTAAGATGTGATGCAAGTATTGTTTTCATTTATTAGAAAAGATCGAAAATAATAAATTGAGGTAGCAAATTGTAAATTTTGATGTGAAAGCAAGCTTAACAAATATAATTTTCAATGGAAGGAAAAATGTTTTTCAGTTTTTTGGTTTGACTTTTATTGAAGATTAGGTTGGGATGTTTTATTATATAAAAGATCAATAGAGGATTTAGATCTATAACTTAGTATAGGACTTATTTTGGTCATAACAAGTTTTTGATTCCGGTTTCGGGTTTCATTTTAGGGGCAGGAATCGAACCGATCAGACAGGTTCCTTAATATTAGGAACTAAAGCCATAACAGTTTTACCGGTTTTGGTTCCGGACTCAAACCCATTTGATCGGTTCTAGTATGATTCCAGGGTACCTGCCACACATGCTTACACCTAATAATCTTAATATCCCCTCAAAGAAATGAAGTACCTTGTATTTTAGGACTGAAGTACTTATCAAGAAAATCTATGCAAGGTCCATTTTAGCCCAATATGCAACTTTGAGGCGCAACTATTTTATCCAAGGTCCATTTTAGCAAAATATACTGCCTCTCAGATCCGATTCACCACCACAACAAGGCTCATTGCCGCTAGAATGGTGCTGATAAGTGCTTGCCAGAACACGACATTCGCCATCTGCTATCCCAAGTCACTCATGGACATTCGATGCTGCATAGTATTGAAGTCAGACATCGAGGAAAGTGTAACACCCCTATCCCCTAAGGTAGGGACGTTAATATTTTTCTAAAATTTCATAGCGAAACGGACAAAGTTCTGCCTAAAAACTAACCATTTTCTAGGCTTAAAACCTTATATTAGGCCTCTGCAGTGATAAAACATGCAAGACATATCCATAAGCTCGACTGCTACACGCCAGAGACCACAACTCTATGGACCACAGGTCCGGAGTACACTAAGTACGACGTTCAATAAAAGAAAGAAATAAAGGGTATAGCTCAACGGATCACACATCCAAAGCACTGGAATTTACATTCCAAAAACAAACAACTCTAGCTAAAAAGATGATTGACTAATTAGATGGTCAACTCACACGGCCATACAGAGTTACTGTTATTTAATGTGTGATACATAGACTAACATGTTTAATGTACATAAGCTCAATAACTTATGACTACATTACATTAAATCAGTAAACTCGTGAGTCTACGTCTATATGTACATATAACACCTTTTTCAAAGTAAGTGGGAGACTCCAACTTGGCCAACGTGAGTCGACTTCTACCTATCATTTCAAGAACTTGGGAAAAAGGGGAATAGAGAGGGGATGAGCCATCACATGCCCAGTGAATGATCCTCAACTCTAAGAAAACAAAACCGTTGCACATAATACTTTTAAGTAGTAGTCATATACGTTGTGATATATAATATCACATAATAATCATATAAGGTCTCCCATATTCATCAAGAGATCTTAAGTTGCCCGCCCTTCTTCTATTCTGTGCACAAGAGATCTCAAGTTGCCTAACTATGACCCTTGTATCTCAGTAGTGACAACCACTTGTTACACTAGCTTGACATCACTTGGTAGGCATGCTAGACTCAAATAGACTGACTCATTCAAAAGCTCAGGCATTGAGAGCAGTAGAGCATTCAACTCACACATAAGCATTTATCGTTAAGGAGTTCAATTAAAAATGACCAAGTGGGGTTCTTTTAGTAAGAAAACGGGATTAACGCATGAAAGGGAAGGGCCATCACTTAAACCGAAGTAAGCATTTATAATACAGTTGTTGTTCGCTGAAAAATAATTTGGAACTCAATAAAAACTCTTTTCAGGAGTACATACATTTTTCCAAATCTTTGCGCTAGCATAGTCCTCGAATAAGGAGTTTTCATCACATAATAACTACAAAATCACTTCATGGGGCATCGAATTCTCATATTCGTGCTAATTATGAGACATCTATCCTCGCCCTATGCGAGGTCCATGCTCCCAATTCGTATTATCCCCAGGACCTTTCATAATCAGTGGACAATTACCTTCGTTAGGGTCTTCCAGAGTTCCCATCTCTGGGTGCACTCGCTAAGAATTAAGGTTCCCGCATGGCAGGTCTGCTCTATAAACTTGTGCCCAAACATTTAGCACTATTCTCCAAGCCTAAAACATTCTAGATGCATCTCACTTCAAACACATTTTGCATCTGAATTCTCATTATATCACAACAATGGCATTTTCATTCTCAAGAAGGTTAAAATGTCTTAATAAGGACATTTGTCTTTCTAAAAGCATATAACAATTCGTTTTGACAAGACATGCTCATAAACGAATTAATGACCAACTACACATCCGTTTTTCAAAGGAAATGATATTAAAACTCGTCTGAAAAGCTTAAAAGTTTATAACTTACTCGTAATCAGTTTCGCTTTAAATGCATTCTTATCAAACAAATGCTCTAACAGTCATCATAAACCACATAACTCAGTAAGCTTGCCATATCAAAGCAATTCACTTACACACTTATCAACGTACGCCTTTAAGCATATTGTAAACGCACTTATTTGTAATTGACACTGCTTTCCAACTCAATAACTTAACAGTTTTTGGAAGTAATCAAGGGATTTTTAAAAGTTTGACTTGTTTAAGTAAGCAGGACGTTGCTTTAGTCATTGTAATAAGTAAACGACTCTTAAGCTAATTACTTGAGGAATTCAATTATTCAAAAGTCTCCATGTAAGAACGGCAGCGCATGCTTAAAGTGAATCAAGCAAGGTTCAATCGTAAACAAACTCATAGTTTACAAATCATTTAGTTGAGACCTTTAAACAAAACAAGCAATTTGGAACAACTAGGAATGCATTAATTTGGCATGAAACTTAGCCCATACATACAAACATAGAGCGCATATAATCTAAGGCTAACAAACCATAACGCGATTCATCAGCTTGCTTCAACTAGATTTTGGTAATTAATAAGTAATAACACTACATCAAAACTCGACGTCACACTTTGTAAATTTCACAAATTTTTCACACAACCCGAACTCCCTCCTCATGGCACCAACCACAACAATCCTCAAAATCATCTCAATTTCAATCCCAATTTATTCCAATTAACTCAAACAACCTAACAACTATCTTCTCACTTGCTCAAGATTTCAATCCCACATGCAACTCACATAACTGAATGAAATCGTAAAAACATTGCAAATTGTTAGTAGTTTAGGAATTAAGAGCCACCTACCTTGAATCCAAACTAAAGGACCGAACTCCTGGGCTGTTTTGGCAATTTCAGGCTGAGTTCGAGTCCGATGTGTGCCGGTCGCCGTCATGGTGGTGTAGGTCGAAGTGGTGGTGGTGCTGAGGGTTACAAATCCAAACCCTCGAGTCCTTAATTCACGTGGCCCTTGGTGGTTGCCGAACTCGAGCTCACTAGTGGAGACACCTCGTTGCCGCCAAACTTTGCCGTTGTCGGTGCCTGGGCACAGCCCCAATCCTATCTTTCATCTTGATTCCTCACTTTCATCCGAGCTCTCTCTCTCTCTCTCTCTTCGTGCTTGCAAAGGCTATTGTGCATAAAAAGGGGATGGTGGATGGCAACGATGCTCAACTCCGCCGCCTTCTCCCTCTCTCGTTCTTTGTTTCTCTCTTCGTGGGTCATGAGGCTGGTAGCCATAGCTCTACTCCCTGCGCCTGTTTGAGAAACACAGGGCTTTAGCCCTCCTTTTGTCACATTTTAATTTAATTGTTTTTTTTTGTTGTCTTTCTGTTACTCCTACTTATTAAACCAAAAACGAGTTCGGTCTTAATTAATCCAACCTAGATTGATCTCGTCCCCAAATATCCTAATTCAACTTGCTAATCTCACATAATTACCACTCGGCCTAATTTTTTAACGAACCCACTAATTTGACATAACCGCATAATAAATCCGAAAAATGTATAAAATTACTTCACAAAAATTATTACGCTTAATTAGCATGCAAATAAAATAGTCTAACTTAGAAAATCAAATAGAATATAATTAATGAAGATATTCATCTAAATAGCAAGCCCAAAATTAAACATTCTCGGCTATTATATTCTCCCTCCAAAAGAATTTCGTCCTCAAAATTCTAAAGTCCGCAGTTTAGTGGAACATGAAACGGGGATACATATGGCACAAACCATCTAGACCTACAATAGAATCCAAAATTGTACTTTACAACAAATGAGTAATACAAAAGGTTTATAGTATCCAGTCTGCTCCTTGCCAATCTTCTTCAAGCATATACTCACTCTTTTAAGGCACCAATGGCAAATCACGTGGAAGAGCGGCAATAGAGTTGGCATTAATACCCTTTTGAAACTCATGTTAAAACAAAAATTGAAACAAAAACTGCTTTACATTGAAGCACATAAGCTGGCATCTAAGGAACCTTTTATACAAAACAACTAGTGGCTAATAAAGATCGAGTCAAGGTACACAACTAAATCAATTTCATCCTAAAGTATGAAAGAATCATATCATTTTATGAATAAGTTAATCGACCAGGGCCTCTATATCACGTGGGTTAGTAAGGACAATGCGTAACATCACATAACATCACATGAATAACAAAAACACAAAAAATGACGTATAAACTCGCAACGACATCAAGTAGACAACATCTTAGCACACCGGAAGATTCAACAGAATTAATAGCATCAATCAATGTTGAGTGTATACAATGAGAAAATCACTTGGGCATTACATGGAGCTATCAATGAATAATAAAATGAAGCGACCCGAGAGAACATGGTATGCTCATAATGTAGGCCAATAGGCAGCAAAGGTTCAGTATATTCATCGTACATAAGTTATGTAAAGGAAATATGAAGATGATCTCTTGGTGTAGATATGTTTG
>JAKOGI010000788.1:196690-306690 GCA_029747015.1 Carnegiea gigantea | reverse complement strand
CGCAAGACCTTACTCTGATACAATTTATAACAAACCTATCCCCTAGGGTTAGCGACGTTAATATTTTTCTAAACTTTTGGGGAGAAGTGGATAGAGTTCTGCCTAAAAACGGATGTTTCTTAGGCTTAAAGCCTTACATTAGGTCCCAGTAGTGATAAAACATACAAGACATATCCATAAGCTCAACAGCTACACACCGGAGACCACAACTCTATGGGCCACACACCTAGAATACACAAAATATGAAGCTCAATAAAAGAAAGAAATAAAAGGTACAGCTCAACGAATCCACATACAGAGCACTAGGGTTTACATCCCAAAAATAAATAACTCTAGTTAAAAAGGTGAGTAACTAATCAGATGGTCGACTTACATGGCTATATAGAGCGACTACTATTTAATATGCTATTCATGGACTACCATATTTAATTTACACAAGTTCAAGAAATTATGACTACATTACATTACATTATTAAACTCGTGAGTTTACATCTATATGAACATATAACACCTTTTTCAAAGCAAGAGGGAGACTCCAACTCAGCTTATGTGAACTGACTTCAGCATGTCATTTCAAGAACTTGAGAAAAAGGAAAATAGAGAGGAGATGAGCCATCACACGCTCAGTGAATGGTCCTCAACCCTAAGAAAACAAAACTTTTGCATATAATACTTTTAAATAGCAGTCATGTAGATTTTGATATATAATATCATACAATAATCATAAAGGTCTCCCATATTCATCATCACTTCAATAACCTCCAAGATTTAAAAGGTATCTATACCATTCTTCTCTCTCGCATACAAGAGATCTCAACTTGCCTAACTATGACTCTTGTATCTCAGTAATAACAACAACTTGTTGCACTAGCTTGACATCAAATAGTAGGCATGCCAAACTCAAACAGACTGACTTATGCAAAAGTTCAGGCATTGAGACCAGTAGAGCATTTGACTTACACATAAGCATTTATCATCAAGAAGTTCAATTCAAAATTACTAAGTGGGGCTATTTTAGCAAGAAAATGGGATTAACGCGTAAAAGGCAAGGACCATCACTTAAACCAAAGGAGGCATCTATAAAATAGTCGTTACTCACTGGAAAATCACTTGGAACTCAATAAAAGCTCCTCATCACAAATATGTAAGAAATCATTTCGTGGGGCATCATATTCTCATATTCGTGCTAGTTATGGGAGATCTACACTCACCCTATGTGAGGTCTACACTCACAATTCGTATTATCATCAGGGCCTTTCATAATCACTGGACAATTACCCTTGTCAGGGTCTTCTAGGGTTCTAATTTCTGGCTCTATTCCTTAGGAATTAGGGTTCCTGCATACAGGGTCTACTTCCTAAACTTGTATCCAAAAATTTAGACCATTTTCTTAGCCCAAAACATTTTAGATGCATCTCATTTTAAACACATTTTGCATCAAAATTCTCATTGTATCATAACAATGACATTTTCATTCTCAAGAAGGCCAAAATGTCTGAATAAGGTCATTCGTTTTTTGAAAAGCATATAACCATTCATTTTGACAAAACATGCTTATAAATGAATTAATCACCAAGTATGCATTCGCTTTTCAAGGGAAATAATATCTACAACTCGTCTTAAAAGCTTACAAGTTTGTAACTTACTCATGATCAGTTTCTCTTAAATGTATTCTTATCAAATGAATGCTCTAACAGTCATCATTAACTACATAACTCAATACACTTGCCATATCAAAGCAATTCACTTACACACTTATCAATGCATGCCTTTAAGCATATTGTAAATGTATTTATTCATAACTCACATTACTTTCTAGCTCAATAACTTACTAAAATAGTTTTTGAAAGTAATTAAGGTATTTTTAGACGTTCGAGTTACTTATCCATGTGTCCTGCTTTAGTCATTGTAACAAGCAAACGACTCTGAAGCTAATTACTTGAGCAGTTCCATTACTTGAAAGTCTCCATGTAACAACGATAGGGCATGCTTAAAGTGAATCAGTCAAGGTTCAATCGCAAACAGACTCTTAGTTTACAAATCATTCAGTTGAGACCTTTAAACGAAAGAAGCAATCTAGAACAACTAGGAATGCATTAGTTTGGCATAAAACTCAGCCCATACATACAAATATAGCGCACACATGAATCCAATGCTTGCAAACCACAACTCAATTCATTAGCATGCTTTAACCATATTTTGGCAATTAACAAGTAATAGCATAGCATCAAAACACGATGTTACACCTCGTAAATTTCACGAATTTTTCACACAACCCAAACTCCCTCCTTATGGCATCGACCAGAACAATCCTCAAAATCATTTCACTGTCAATCCCAAATGATTCGAATTAACTCAAACAACCTAACGACTATCGTTGTTCTCACTCGCTTGAGATTTCAATCCTATATGCAACTCACTTAACTAAATGTAATCGCAAAAATATTGCAAATTATTAGTAGTTTAGGAATCAAGAGCTACCTACCTTGAAACCAAGCTAAAGAACCTAACTCCGGGGCTAATTAGGTAATTTTAGGCTGAGTTCAAGCCCCATATGCGCCAGTCTCGGTGATGGTGGTGCAGGTCGCAGTGGTGGTGGTGCTGAGGTTTCCAAGCCCTAACCTTCAAGTCCTTGATTCACGTAGGCCCTGGTGGTCGCCAGACTCAAGCCCACCTATGGAGACACCACGTCACCTCAAATCTTGTCGTTATCGATGTCTGGGCGCAACCCCAATCCTCTCTCTCATCTTGCTCCCTCGCTCTCACTCAAGATCTCTTGCTCTCTATCTCTCTTTAGGCTTGCCGATGCTGTTGCTCATAAAGAGGCTAAGGTGGGTGGCAACGATGGTTGACTCTGTCGCCCTCTTTTTCTATCCCCCATTCCCTCTCTCACTTCATCAGTCGCTGGGCTCGGCAGTCGAAACCCTACCCTCCTCTGCTCCTGCTCGAGAAACACAGGGGCTGTAGCCCCCTTTCGTCACATTTTCATTTAATTCTTTCTTTTGTCTTTGTATTGCTCCTACTTATTAAAACGAAAATGCACTCAGCCTCAATTAATCCCACCTCGATTGATCTCGACCCCAAATATCCTAATTCAACCTGCTAATTGCACGTAATTATGCCTCGACCGAATTTTTTTAACGAACCCACTCATTTCACATAATCACGTAATAAATCTAGAAAATTTATAGAATTACTTCACATAAATTATTACGCCTAATTAGCACACAAACAAAATAGTCTAACATAACCGATCAAATAAAGTATAATTAACAAAAATATTAATCTAAATAACTAGCCCAAAATTGAAAATTCTCGGCTATTACAGAAAGGGAAGAAAGAGAAATGGGGCGATAGGAGATGAGAGCATGCAGCCCTCACACTAATTATGTGTTAAACTCTTATAGTTCTAAACCTGGGCACAAAGATTAAGCATCAACCTCTTCATCTTAGCCATGTATTTAAAAATCAAGGGCTCAAATTGCTACTTTTCACCATAACACCATGTCTCACCATAACTCCTCTTCTCACCCACTTCTCTCTCTCTCTCTCTCTCTCTCTCTCTCTCTCTCTCTCTCTCTCTCTCTCTCTATATATATCTAGATATATTATATAAAGACTGACACATACCACATATACATATATAAATACATAGTAGACCTTATATATACTATATTTTATATATTATATATATTATTATATATATATAATATATAACACACCAGACACAGACACTATAATATATATATATATATTTATATATATTATCAGACCGACCCCCCAACCACACCCGTATTTATTGTTATGTGGTTGTAATATTAATATATATATATATATTATATATATTATATATTATATTATTATATTATATATATATATATGTATATTTAATATATATATATTATATAATATATATATATATATACCAGACACACCACATATATATTATCTATTATATATAGATATATTATATATATAATATTACATACATTATAATATAATATATATATATATATTCATTATATAATTATATATACTTAATATTATATATCTTATATAATTATCTATTATATATATATGTTCACATATGTTACTTGTGCATTATATATATATATATACCACACCACCGCGCACACCCACACATATATATAATATATACATACATATATATATATGTGCGTGTGTATGTGTGTGTGTGTGGGTATATATGTATGTGTGTATATGTATATATATATATATATATATATATATATATATATATATATATATATATATATATATATATATATGTTAGATTTACTCACACAAGGGTACAAGAGGGGGGGTGAATTGTGTCTACCAGATTTTTCGGTTTTCTCAAAACACTCGTCAGAGCTGTTTGGAACGCGTGTTTACAGTAAAGCAGAAACAAGTATAATTGCGGAAATAGTAAAGAAGACACAATATTTTTACGTGGAAAACCACCTCTGGCCCAATTGAGGTGTAAAAACCACGACTTACCACTTTAGGATTTCAGCAACACTTTCACTAAACGGGCCAAACACGTTACAACCATAACACACGTAACTTAGTCTACCGAGACTCTCGTTACAAACACACATCCAAATTCTCCCAAGACTTGGACAAATACTCACGGACACAACATCCACACGTCCCGTACGAACACAACGTCCAACGTCTACTAAGACTTGGACAACCTCTTATGACGATGACGGAAAAGAGATAAAGAAGACCTTACCTGAATGCTTCTAAATAAGCTGAATGTAAGGTACAATACAACTCCTATTATGCCAATGATGAAGACTCGATTAAGCACTCTTTTTGAAGGTTTTTCTCACAGAAAAATTCAGACTCAGAAAAGCAATTTTAGCACTTGAAAATCATGAAAAACCCTAAGAAAAGTTGAGGGAATCGGTCACTTAAATAGTGGGATAAGTATGCTTGCCGTGCAAGGATGAGAGCAATCTCCACTTTTCTTAACCATTCCCTAATATGAGAGTTACCAATCTTCCTTAGAGGATAGGATCAAATATTTGGAGGATATTTTTTCATTAGGACATAAGATCAAATATTTAGGAAAGATATTTTTTCTTAAGCGAGATAGGATTAAATCTTCTCACCAAATATTTGGAAAATATTTTGTCTCTTAAACAAGGGAGGAAATAGTTTTAGATTTTGACTGACATAAATTAATTCCAATTATTTTCTGAAAAACGTCAGTCCAAAATCCTTTTAAGAAAAACGTTGAAATTCGAATTTTTATTCCCAGCCTCAGAACACTGCAGACCTAGCCTCTTGGATCGGTTTTGGGACAGTGTTTTGAAGTACTTAAAAAACCTTTCAAAGCAAATGCGAAGTCAAGACCTTCTAATTGGCATATTAGCAAGAATCTAAAAAATAAAACCCATACTAAGCCTAAGACTCTTGTTATCAGCTGAACTCCTCGGACATGATTTTGATATTCCATGCGATGCTCCATGCTTTGTGCTTAGAACTGTTCCGAGGCAATGTCCTTGGACATTTGTTATCAACTGGGCTCCTTGTACATGTATCGACTTTGATGCTCCACGCTTATTCAAACCGCTCCAAGTATTTTCGAATCCTTTCTCAACACACAACTCAAGCACAACATATTGGCTGGTCCATTTGGATTGTTATCATCAAAATCTTACACATTAATTGGTCAATAATTTTCCCCTTTATGATGATGACAAACCAAATGACCGTAAGTCATCAAGGATAATTAATAGTAAGACAGGGCAAAAATACATTAGTGCAAAAACAGTTATCCACCCTCACACTAGAGAGAAAGCAAGAGTTAAGAGGTCAACTTAAAGTAGGCAAACCAATCGAAACAAGGTCATACTCATCTTCCCTCTTTTGACATTATCGAAAAGGGTGAGGAGGTCGGGAGTTGAAATCCAGTGTGGATGCAATCACCACCAAAGCGATAATGTGGGAAGTAACAGTGATACACTCAAGTATATGGTATAGTAATGATATTGGCCATCTGAGTCACACACAAACAAATAACACATGCAACAAGCAGAGTTATAGCATAAATGCATTAACCATCCAAAAACAGCCATAAACCATTACTAGTCACATACAAAACCAAGTATTTGAAAAATAGTGTTGGAAATAGGGAAAGGAACAGGTTTAGGTAGACGAAGGTGAAAGAGGGAATTTGGCTGTGAGGGCAAGAAGGGCACTCAGCAGATCCTCGTGACGTTTGGCATTGAGAGCATTTTCCTCTGTAAGCATCTGCTTTACTTCAGCTATCTCCCTCTTCAATGTAATCTGGTCCTGCAACAGTGTATCGATTGTGAGAGCGTTGGATGTGGAGGCTTCATTGGGAATAGGTCCAAGTGGTATTTGAAGCCCCTGTTCTGAAGTTGCACTACCGCCTTTTGTCACTTTGAAACCACACCCAATCAACGTGCTATTGCCAATCTCATCACTGACCTGAAAGCCTATTCTCTTCTGCAAGGGAATTCCAAACTTCTCAAATACTGACGTCAGTAAGAACCCATACCCCATGTCATGATCCTTGGATGTGTTAGTAATTCTCCTGATATGACTAATCATGATTGCGGGCAAGTTAATTTGCTAATCCGTATCCAACAAATTAGTGTAGCACATGTCCATGGGATCAACAAGGTTACGTCCCTGACCTCAAGGAACAATATTCTTAATCACAAACCAAAACAACAGTCGATGCAATGGCATCATTTTCCCTTTCTCACAGACCGAGACATAGTCAGATGGGGTTTTTGGGCTAGGTTCTGGGTCAATTTCAACAGCCGTTCTTCACCTAAGACATTCTTGTCCTCTCACACATACTCATCAAAACCTTCGGAGGACACCCCAAGTAACTCACCTAACTTCTTAGCATTAAACCGTAGGTCACGATCATTAACTGTGCTTGTCACCACTCCATTGGTGACAACACAATTCGCATAGAACTCAGCCAAGTCTGTAACTAAACATCCTTTCTTAGTATCTGTGAATAGGTCTAACTATCCCTGAGCTTCCAACTTCTCTGAGAACACCCCTAGCCCCTGTTCTTGAAAATATGACAACTTAACTACCTTCCCTCGAACCACAGATTTCTGGAAGAAATGCTCATATCTCTCTGCAAGTGTCATGTTTTTTTTTTTTTAACTTTCTTTTTCTTTGGTTCATTAGATTCTTCAACTAGTTCTAACACTTGTTCTTGGGCAGCCCATTTTTGAGTATGTTTCTTAGATGGAACTGGTTTGAGGGGTGTTTTAGTGGGTGTCTTGGGACTTGGTTGGAGCAGTTCATTTGAACCGTAAAATTGGTTCATCCTCATCACTATCCTCAGCATCTTCAACAACAAATTCATTATCAACATGCTCAACATCATAATCCTTTAACTCCCCAACTGATTCGTCCTCATTCCCCCTTAATCTAGACTCGGCCACAACCGGATGATACACCATAATCTCCTAACCCACAATTAGGTATACCAAAGGTACCATGTCAGGGTTCAAGTCTACTGATCGTAGGTCCAAGCTCTTCAAGAACCCAAAAATAGAGAGAGTAATCAAACAAGATGGTGAGGGAATGTTTTCCATACCAATCGAGACCATTTGTGGCGATGAGGATGCCGGTGATGTTCCCTCAGAACTCATCCCAATTCCGCCCCTTTTTCTTAATAGTTGGTCTCGTAGTGATCTTGGGTGAGAAGTCTTGAGTTTGGAGGATGCTTGACTGCCACGAGTTCTTACCATTGTGAGGATTTGAGGTGCTTTGGAGTTAGGGTTTTAAGGGGGTTTAAGGAAAGAGAGGGAAATTGAATTCTTGGTAGAGAGAGAGAGGGGGATTTAATGGTGAGCATGAGTGGCTCGAAAATCAAGGGATTTAATGGGAGAGTGTATTTCGGTCCTTCTTGGAGAGAGAATGGTTTGCATGCAGCACATCATTACACTAGGTATGGTATAAATTATAGATTAGGTGTAATGAAAGAGGAAATTTCGATTTCCAACATTTTAAGAACGCCACTTGGTCAGCACATAATACAAATAGTTGTCAGGTCTGTTCCTAGAGCCTGTTCTCACTGTAAAAAGTTCAGTATTTCAGGACACTAAGAGCAATATCATTAGACCTTAACGAGTGTCAGCATGTTACATTCCACACATATGTCAGTAAAAACACAAAAATTGAATGCATCCATTGTAATAAATTATTTGGCCTAAAACCCTTAACTAGTCAATCATTGGGGTTAAACAAGCATGCTCAAGTTCTTTTAATCATACCCAATTCAAGTCTATTCCTTTCAAACTACTCTCTACTCAGTGCCTTGGTAAAGATGTCAGCAATTTGCTTATCAGTGGCACTAAAATTCATTGAAATTAAGCCCTTTTCAACATTGTCTCTCAAAAATGATGACGTATGTCAATATGTTTAGTCCTTTTATGTTAACATGGGTTTTTGGCAATGTTAATTGCACCTGTATTATCACAAAATATGGGAATGCATCCCGTGTCAATAGAAAAGTCCTTGAGTTGTTGCCTTATCCACAACAATTGAGACACAACAAGAAGCTGCCGCTACATACTCGGCTTCTGCTGTGGACATGGCAAAGGAGTGTTGTTTCTTGCTTGCCCAAGAGACCAAACAGGGTCTAAGAAAATAAGCCATACCTGAGGTGCTTTTTCTATCAACCAAGGATCCAACATAATCAGCATCCTCATGCCCAATGAGATCAAAATTGTACCATCGAGGATATCATAAAGCTAAGTCTGAGGTCAATAGTTGTAAATGTTTCCTCATAATCGATCCCCTCTTCTTGGTTGTAACCCTGAACCACCAACCTAGCCTTGTTCCAAGTGACTGTTCCGAGCTCATCTAATTTGTTCTTGAATACTCACTTGGTGCCAATTATCGATCTGTCCTTAGGCATTGGTGTAAGGTGCCAAACCTTGTTCCTTTTATACTGATGAAGCTCTTCTTGCATAGCAGTAACCCAGTCAGAATTTACAAGGGCAATCTCTCTTGGGTACGTGGTGAAACAGGTTCTGAAACTGTTCTGGTGCCTGTTCCCATATCAGTTCGGGAATAATTGGGTTGAGTGGGCCGGTTCTGTTCAGGTTCAGCAATGCTTCCCCTTGACTGATTTGCTTCCTGTCCACCTTCCAAATTATCAATTCCAGGACTTGGTTCACCTTCAGAAGCCTTACCTTTGTCAACTATGGAGCTTTGAGCGAGCGAGAGGTCTTTTCTTATAAGACCAATTTCAAACTCTTATTCCTGTGTATCATGCTCAACCACAGAGTTAGTCGCATCAAACAATACATACCTCTTCCCTCCTCTACTTATGATCCTCATACGACCACACAAATTAACTTGTAGTAGTTCAAGAGGTCGAGAAGTACTAACACAATTCTTTAACTTGAAAGAAGCTCTAACTTACTTTCCTCTAGCACAAGCGTCGCACACCTTATCATCATTGTACTTGATGGAAGGTAGTCTGACTACTAGGTCCTTAGAAACAAGTTTATTCAAAAGAGAAAGGCGTGCATGACCTAACTTATTGTGCCAAAGCATAACATCATCATCAAGAGCACTTAAATAAGTCAAATGATTTTGGGAAAGTGAAAGAACACGAACTTTATACATATTGTTGTGTCGCTTCCCCCTCAACACAACACTACCAGAATTAACATTGGTAATTAAGCATTAATCTGAAGAGAATTCAACGTGATTACCTCTATAACACAATTGAAACACACTTAGCAAATTATATTATAACCCATCAACCAAGTACACATTATCAATAGAGTGAGAGAGTGGTTTACCTATCTTACCTACACCGATAATTTTCCCAGACTTGCCATTTCCAAATGCCACTCTCCCTCCATCAAAGGCTGTAAGTGAGAGGAAGTTTGATTTGTCTCCCGTCATCTGCCTTAAGCAACCATTATCCAAGAACCATAGTTGATTGCCTCCTCTCACTTTAGCCTGCAAAATAGTTAAGTGTTTTTCTTGGGAACCCAGATCCACTTGGGTCCTATTTTCTTTGACATAGAGGTTGAGTCATCTTTTCTAATCCATCCTTGTTTAACATACAATGAGTTTCTCTCCATAGCTCTTTTTCTCAAAGGACAAGTATAGCGATAATGACCAATTTTTTCACAGTGAAAATAGATTATATTTTCTTGAAGTCTAACATATTTTTTGTTAACTGGTCTAGTGACACACCTACTCAAAAATCCTAGTTCCTTTTTATTATGACTATGGTAAGTGTTTAACCAATTAAGTGCTTCTGAGAACTGTTCCAGCACCTGTTCTGAACAAGGTCAGATTCGGCCTTATGGAGCTTTTCAAGCAACTGACTGTTTTCATTTATCAGGGCTTTTATCCTAAGTGCTTCTGAGAAACTGTTCCTGTGCCTGTTCTGAACGAGGTCAGATTCGGCCTCATAAACCTTTTCAAGCAACTGATTGTTTTCAATCACCAATAATTCTATCTTAAGTTCCAGTTCTCGGGACTCTTCTTCCAGCTTCGAGAGATCAGTGTTAAACACTTCTTCTCTCTTGTTCATTAGTTCTTTTAGCATGTCAATGTCCCTGCTTAAGGCAAAATTTTTTTTATCTTGTTTAGACGTGAGAATCTCATTTGCTTGCTCAAGTTCTTATATGTTTTTTTCAAGCATTTGGACATCCTTTTTTAACTTGGAACAAGTATCTTTAAGCATACAATTCTCAGTACTTATTGCCTCACAGTCATCCATTAAGGAAAACAATAATTTCAGAATTTTTACTTTGTTAAAACCACGTACCTTTTCCTTGAATTGGGACATGCTCTTGTCCGATTCTGAGTCAACTTCAGATTTGCTTCTGTCCATGAGCGCCAGTGCAGCAGCTTCGTCTTGGGAGCTATTTTCTTCTTTTGAAGTTTCACCCTATGCTGCCACCATAGCTTTAGTGAACCACTTTGCAGAACTACTAAGCTGTGGCTTCTTTCCACGATTTCGGAACTGTTCTGATGCCTGTTCTTCCTTCTACATGGGGCAATATTTTACAATGTGGTCATGCTTTCCACATCTGAAACACCCAGAGGCTTGGTCTTGGTCGTTGTTCCTTGCTTTGCTGGTACTCCCTTTCTTGATGCTCTTTCCAACCTTTTCGAAGATTTTCTTGAACTTATGAGTTACCCAGGCCATTTCTTCTTCATTCAAGTTCGAATCATCACTTTCTATGGCCTTTAGGGCAATGCCTCAATCTTTCTTTATTTCCTCTTTCATCTGGGAATTTTTCCTGAACTTGTAAGTTTGAAGGTTCCCAATGAGCTCATACAAAGAGATTTCATCCATCTTCTTTGCTTCCTGGATGGCTGTAAATTTCATTTCCCACGAATGAGGTAAAAACTGCAGGACCTTCCTCACCAATTCCTCGGTGGTAAAGGATTTTTCCAAGGATTTCAACTCATTAGTGATGTGGGTAAAATGTGTATACATATCCATCACTGTCTCTTTGTGACTCATTTCGAACAGTTCGTACTTTCTTATCAGCAGCTCGATCCTGAACTGTTTGACTTGGTTGGTTCCTTCATGAGCCACGCGAAGAGCATTCCATATCTCCTTTGTCGATTCACACTCTAAGATATGAGTGTACTCATCTGGTCCAAGTCCAAAGTATAGGAATTTCTTGGCCCTTGCATTTTTCTCCAGTTTCTTAAAGTCATCTGAGTCAAACTCATTTGACTTCTTAGGAACTGTTATGCCATCTTCTGTGGTTTTCATTGGAATGTAAGGACCATTCTTAATGATCATTCACAGCTCATAATCATCAGCTTGAATGTAATTTTCCATATGGGTTTTTCACCAATTGTAATGTTGCCCATTAAAGTATGGTGTTCGAGTCACAGATTAACCCTCTAAGATTCCTTGCAGTGCACTCATCTTTTCAGGATCCCTCAAGGTGTTAGCCTAGGTGTGAGAACTCTGCTCTGATACCACTTGTTAGATTTACTCACACAAGGATACAAGAGGGGGGTGAACTGTGTCTACCAGTTTTTTTGGTTTTCTCAAAACATCGTCAGAGCTGTTTGGAACGTGTGTTTGCAGTAAAGCAGAAACAAGTATAATTGCGGAAACAGTAAAGCAGACACAATATTTTTACGTGAAAAACCACCTCTGGCCCAACTGAGGTGTAAAAACCACGACCTACTACTGTAGGATTTCAGCAACACTTTCACTAAAGGAGCCGAACACATTACAACCGTAACACACGTAACTTAGTCTACCCAAGACTCTCGTCACAAATACACATCCAAAGTCTCCTAAGACTTGGACAAATACTCAGTGACACAACGTCCACACGTCCCCTACAGACACAACATCCAACATCTACCAAGACTTGGACAATCACTTATCATGATGACGGAAAAGAGACAAAGAACACCTTACTTGAATGCTTCTAAATAAGCTAAGTGCAAGGTACAATACAACTCCTACTATGCCAATAATGAAGACTCGATTAAGCACTCTTTTTTAAGATTTTTCTCATAGAAAAATTCAGACTCAGAAAAGCAATTTTAGCACTTGAAAATCGTGAAAAACCCTGAGAAAAGTTGAGGAAATCAGCCGCTTAAATAGTGGGATAAGTATGCTTATCGTGCAAGGATGAGAGCAATCTCCACTTTTCTTAGCCATTCCCTAATCTGAGAGTTATCAATCTTCCTTATAGGATAGGATCAAATATTTGGAGGATATTTTTTCCTTAGGAGATAAGATCAAATATTTAGGAAAGATATTTTTTTAAAGCGAAATAGGATTAAATCTTCTCACCAAGTATTTGGAAAATATTTTGCCTCTTAAACAAGGAAAGAAATAGTTTTAGATTTTGACTGACATAAATTAATTCCAATTGTTTCCTGAAAAACGTCAGTCCAAAATCCTTTTAAGAAAAACGTTGAAATTCAAATTTTTATTCCCAGCCTCAGAACACTGCAGACCTGGCTTCTTGGACCTGTTCTGAGACAGTGTTCTGAAGCACTTAAAAAACCTTTCAACGCAAACGCTAAGTCAAGACCATCGAATTGGCAGATTAACAAGAATATAAAAAATAAAACCCATACCAAGCCTAAGATTCTTGTTGTCAGCTGAACTCCTTGGACATGATTTTCATGGCCCATGCGATGCTCCATGCTCGGTGCTCAGAACTGTTCTGAGGCAATGTTCCTAGACATTTGTTATCAGCTGGGCTCCTTGTAAACGTATCGACTTTGATGCTCCACGCTAATTCAAACCGCTCCAAGTATTTTCGGATATTGTCTCAAAACACTTCTCAAGCACAGCATACTGGCTGGTCCATTAGGATTGTTATCATCAAAACCTTACACATTAATTGGGCCAATAGTATATATGCAAATATATATATATATATATATATATATATATATATATATATATATATATAATATATATAATATATATATATATATATATATATATATATATATATATATATATATATATATATATATATATATATATATATATATATATATATATATATGTATGTATTTGTATGTACGTATGTATGTATTTATGTATGTATATGCATATACATGTATGTATATATATGTGTATATATATATATACACACACACACACACATACATATATGTGTGTGTTTGTGTGTATGTATGTATATGTATGTATATATACATAGATATATATATGTATATGTATATATATGTATGTTTATATACATAATTATATGTGTATGTATATATGTATATGTATATATGTGTATGTGTATGTGTGTGTATATATGTATACACCCATACACACGCACACGTAAACATATGCATGCCTACATACATAAATATATTTATATATATGTTTATATTTTCTTGTTTGTGTGTTTATCTATATATGCGTGTGCTTGTGTGTTTCTATATGTACATATGTGTAAATGTGTATTTGTTTATGCTCTCCTTTTTAGATTGTGAGGGTCTATGATTCGACATACGTGTGAGTGAATTTGATTCTAAATATTTGATAATAATTCTCAAGAACTCTTTTTGTTTAATTAGTTAATTTGTATTGAGAACTGTATTAGCCGTACTAATACTGATTGGTTGATGTGGTTTGGCTCTTATTCCCATTGAGCATGACGTCGGTTTTGAATTTTGTTGACGGAGAAAATATTTGGCGGAGAGCTATGCTCCTTTGTTGTCTAGTGGTAGCTCTACTCTAATGAAGAGGCCTAATGAACCTAAAAAAAAAAAGCAGTAATGTCATAGAAAAAGGTGTATGACGTATGGGCATCAATCTTGAAGTTGCACATGACTTAATAAAGCATGTTGAAGAAAGTACAAATGGTTGTAATATTTCCAAAAATGCTACTATTATAGAGCAGTGGTGTTTAATCCAACCATAATTCGTTGCAAGCTCGCTAGGATCAATGATTAGCTTGCTAGGTTCAATATATGATTCAGAACATGTTACCCATCTTATTTTATTGGTAAAGTTGCCTAAGAAGCATTAGGGTTTAGGTTCATTAATTGAAGTGGGAAAAGAAAAACGCATGGGAATTATGTGCACTGTGTTTGAATAATATTGTCAATAAATTTAAGTAATTGATGGAGAGTAAAGAAGGAAAAGATTAATCAATGTTGTCATAGTGGAGTAGATTTTCAAAGGTATGTAGATCATTTTTTGATATAAGATTGGACGTACCAGTTGGTAGGAGAAAAAAGTGGTTGACTTATTTGTGTAGAGCATGACGTGATCGAATATTTCATTGAAATAGATAGTTTTGACTACAATACAACTAAAATGTTTTACATACTATAGTAAGGCCCTCTTTTTATGAACACATCATGTGTTAGGATAGTTAACAAGAGATGTGGCGTGCTTCATAGTTGATTTGACATATACTATGATATTGAACAAGAAGAAATATAATACCAATATTGATACAAAATAAAGAATGCTAACAAAGGCATATGCTACGGGATTCCTTTTTTTATTTGAAATGGTCAGTAATAGAAGGATTAGGTGACAATCCTTTTCTCAGGGGTTTTGTTTTCGATGAGGATAAAAAGAAAAATGATATAAGGAATACAGAACCACAAAGTAAAAAAAAAAAAAAAGAAATAGAAAGGCCAAATTTAGCCAACCAATCTAGTGTGCAATTACCTTACATATATGAAAGTGTGGTGGATGTGGGTATGATTACAATAATTGAATGTTAAGTAAAAATTTGCAAGTGTATGGTTGCCTATAACTGCAATTGATAAGTCGGGTTATATTTACAGGGAGTTCAAATACCAGGGCTATGTAGAGTACTCGAACTAGGAAAAATGACATGGTGATGATAATGAAGACTAATCTAAGAAAGCAATAAAAGGAAGCTCATACTGCAATTTTG
This sequence comes from Carnegiea gigantea, assembly GCA_029747015.1. Lineage (NCBI taxonomy): Eukaryota > Viridiplantae > Streptophyta > Magnoliopsida > Caryophyllales > Cactaceae > Carnegiea > Carnegiea gigantea. Next base: position 291,280 of record JAKOGI010000788.1, on the reverse strand, counting down.
CGACTTAATTAACCAATCGATCTAGACATGCTCCATCCTACCCAGGCCTGTACTAGTATTTCGGAATGGTCAGGTGGGCCTATCAAAGACCACTGAAGCCCTCTTTGAAGGGTCAAAGATTACTCTAATCATCACTTGTTGCCATGGTGTTAACCCAATTAGACTATAAGGATAGCAACCTCTGGACCTAACTAGGATTTAGTCTACTTTTATACATAAATCTTGGTTATTCTCTCCATGCACACTTGCAAATTAGCCTTACCATTTGGCATTAGCCAACTAGCCAAAAAGACAATTTAAAGCTCTTTCTATGATTTCATTGAAATTGTGGCAAACACGAGAGAAAATTCCAAATTACAAGTATAAAATAGGTATCATTCGGCCTATATAAGATCTCAAAGAGGCTAATGACAAGCAAAACAATCACAACATTAACTACTAATCATTAACACACAGTCAAACCACGAAGTAATTAAACTCGCGAATAAATAAGAAACATAAAATAAAAGAGAAAAACGAGAAGAAAACTTAGTTTTGAATTGAATGAAATATTCAAAATCTAAAACTTAAATCCAAAACTAACCTAAATTAATCTTAATCTACTTACTGTATTTGTCTCTAGGGCTTGGAGTGCCTACAAGAATCCTAGAACTGAGCCCTAAAAGACTTAGCCAAGGGCTCCCTTAAAATCTAAGGTAAAAGGCACATCAATAGGCCTCGGGGTCGAGTGGCATGGTCATGTCAAATGATACAACCCCATGTGTCACGTCTTTAGAAGTGAGAGTCTCATCCAATAAAAATGTAACAGACATCATGGGTAGGTGGAACGCATGCATCACCGATGAAACACCTCTAAAATATTTTCTCAACGATGAGGGTTGATCATTAGGGGATGCAATGAAGGAGAACTCATGCCCTCAAAAGACATTTGGTTAAAAGGGTGAGAGTATGACCTAACACCATAGTCTAATAAAAAATCATAAAAGCAAGAGGGAGGAATGTAATCATGAGGTTGAGGTGGTTGAAAAAGAAGAGCTTCAAGTTGATACTCACAATATAGTACCTCCAAAGCAATAAAGTCATTAGATAGCTTTTCTCCTCATTATGTGTAAAAATCTTAGATACAATACTAGGGGCTTCCTTAATTGTCTCCCACTAATGTCTTATAACTTATATCCTCAAGAAGGCCCCAAAAAACTCTCTCCCACATATAGATTTAACTGTTATCCTAGTACTCACATCCAAGCCCACATAAGCTATTTGGCACAAATTCCATCTCTCCAAGCCCTGGCGTTGGGTAAGTAACTCCTTGAACATATTTATATACTTCTAAAAAAGCTCATGTTCTAGTTGGACAAAAGAGAGCATTTCATTCTTAAGTCTAATGGTCTTGCTAGTGAAAAGTATCTCTTAAGGAAGATATCAACAAAAGAATCCCATGATTTAATAGAACTAATCCTACGACTATGCATCCACCTCTTAGCATCTTCTTTGAGAGCAAATAGAAAGAATTTCATCCTCACATCGTTTGGTACCCAAGGCATGTGAATCAACGAACAAACTTCTTCAAACTCATGAATAAACAAATAAGGATCTTCAAAGGAGGTGAATTTAGGAAGCACGCCAAGATGATTCGAATTAAGCTCAAATTTCACATCCTTAGGGAAGGAGGGAGGTCAAAATTTGATTCTGAGAAAGTTCGGGGATGGTAGAAGTGATCCTTCAATGAAAGTGGAGGTTTGGTTCCACTTTTTCAATAATTGACTCATCAACATTAATAGCCTTGGGCTCAACACTAACCACATTTGCTTGCTCATCGTGGTCATCCAATGAGTCACAACTTTTTGGTTTTTAATTTTTTCAATTTTTTTGGACTTTTCACATTTTCTTTGTTTTTGGATTATTCAATACCATCAAAGTAAGTAGCTACGCTATAATTCAAAACATCAAATTAAGCAACAATAAAAGAAACTATGCTAGCATAAAATAAAAGAAAATGGGGCATATTTACAAGAAGTGACTTAATTTCGCACGTATTCCCGACAACAACGCTAATTTATTGGTGAAATTTTTGGGTGAGTAGGGTGGAAAATCTATCGTCCTTTGGAACGGTGTTGAAATTAGGTTACTAGTTATTTTTAGCCCAAATCTAACTTAAAGAAAATAATAAAAGTTACTAAACATGATAAATTTAATAATTATTCACCAATCTCAATCTAAACTTGATTAATTACACTAAACTAAAACTAAGTATAATTAACAAAATCAACGCTAAACATCATATTAACTAACAATAAACTAACAAAGCACATAACTAACAAAGCACATAACTAACTGTTGGATGTGAAATTCAATTAAAGTTATCAAAACTAATATTTGTAAATTTTAAAATGAATCTATAAAAAAAAAAGAGCTCTAGATTTTGAGTATAAGATTAAAACAAGGGCTCCAATTATCGGGTCTCCTTGTAAATATAATCATCATATACCCTCCTATGATAAAGTTAAATTGATTACAACGATGGTTACTCTTGAATATTTAGCCTCTTTAATTCACCTAAGTTAAAGGGGTCAAAATTCATGGGTTAGATTTTTTTTCTCTTTTACGACTTTAGATTGTCCTTCAACAAATTGACCTGGACAACATAATAAAGGACATGACTTATAGAAACAAAACAAAAAAGGTAGGCATGATTTTTAAGGGAAGGAATGTGAATGTGTTAGTACTTAGAAAGCTCAAGAAATTAGGGATGTGTTGATCTCAATATGGAAATGGATTGCATCATGTGTCCTAGTTGATTGATGATCATAACTAATTTGGATTTACTGCAGTCACAAAGAGATTAAAAAAAGGAGAAAATGTAAGTTGAAGAAAAAGAAAAGATACGAAGTCACTTTACGGTAACTTTGCTTCCCACTATCCCAGTTATATTGAAATGTGGGCGTAGATGCGGCAAGCTGTATCCGCTAATTAATCTGAGTTTCATTATAAAAAGGGGAGGAAGGAAATGACGAAAGAAGGGGATAACAATTAAATGAGAAAGGGAAGAAAGGATGGGGAAAAGAAACTATTGAAAGAGAGGCACAGTAGTGTCTCAAAAGAATAGGGCTTCGTGAAAATTTGAAGAATCGAAGAAGGTGAATCAAGGATCAAATCCAATCTTCGCCACAAAAGGCAAAATTTGAAGGCAATACAACAATGGGATATAAAAAAAAATCATGTTAGCCCAAAATTTTCAATACTTCCTTTCAAGTCTTCCATGGTAATCACAATAAGCGGTGTGCCAAAAGGTTGAAGAGGTTGTTGCAGAATAGTAAAATGAAGCCCAAATCTCAAACTTGATTAAGTTTGATTAAAATTTTTTAATCTTACTAGATCTTGATTCCTGCCTGAGCAACAAAATTTATGGATGCTGCCATATCTTGGTTCCTACTGGAACCACAAAATGTATGGATCCAGCTAGGTCCTAATTCCTGCTGGAACCATGAATTCTATTGATCTTGCCAATCCTAGGTCCTACCGAATCAATGAACTCATGAAATTTTAATCAAGTATTGAGGTGCTTGAAAATTATGTGCACAAAGGGGGTAATTAGACTTTCTCTCTTCAAATTAGGGAAGGCTAACTGTTAGGGGTGGCAAAAGGTTGATAGATACAATTATATATAGAGATCTTGACATAAAGTAAGAAGATTTGTCTTACATATAAAGAAGAATCATTCACTGTGAACAAGGAAAAAAAGAGAGAGAGAGAGTCCCAAAGGCTAAGCAAAAATAAATCAGAGAGTTGAAGTCCCTTTTATAAACATGGAGTTCACTATGAAACTTCTTTGAATTAAGTTCTGCATGTTAACTCTAGCTAAAAATCCAAGAAAGGGATATATTAGCAAATATTGTAATGCAAAGAATCAAGGACCTTGCCGCAGATATCGTTAGTCAAGTGGTAATGTTGATGAAAGAACTTGTATAAAATTGAGATTCCCCTTAACAACTTAAGCCCATAAATAAAATATATTATAATATGCCAAAATGGAAAAACGTAAAAATTGGCATACAAGTTCTTTTTGAACTTTTAGTAAACAAGCTATATAATCAAAGCTTTGTTGGGGTCAGTATTGTTCATATTGGTGATGCTAGAAATTAACAGAATGAAATGGTTTTACAGTGAGGATGCTGGCACTCATAAATTATAAGAGGTTTTATGTATCCATTACCACAAAATATATAAATGAGAAAATGAAATATATTGCTATGTCCAATATTGATTAGAACTACAATGACTAGATTCCAATAACGATACATAGGAAACTCGATATAAAATTTTTGGGTTAAGTCTAAACCGAAGTCCTCAAACAGGCTCAAACTGACAATCTCCTCTTCACAAAAAGTTAATTTTTTCAAATTGATTGCACTTTGCCTACTCAAAGGACTAAAAACCAAGCCTTACAAAATAGAAACCAAGCCCCTCAAATTTTAAAGTCAATAAAATGGACCAAAAATCCTTATTTATCTTCCCCCCAGTTTTACAAAGACCAAAATTACAATTCTGTGACCATTGGGTACACGTTACATAACCAAAACAAATGGAAAGCCAAGCTCCTTAAAAAAAATCAAATCTTTCTCAAATCATAAGTCCACCAAAATGAACCAAACCCAAGCCAAATATACAACTAAACTCACCAAATTTCCCCTGTCCATAATGTAAGCCTAAAAAAATAATTTTGGGTTAAAAACTATGTTGATTTGTCGCGTTAAGAGTACGTAGGAAGGCTATGAATAAATTTTGGGTGCAATTGAAAAGTCAAAAACAAAATAAAATAAAAGGACCGACCCCAAAAAAGGACTAATTGGCAAATAAAATTTTTTTGTTGGGAAATGGCTATAAATTTTTATTATCACAACTTAGCCATTAAAGTCAAAAAAAATCTAATGACAAAATTAAATCGAGATCACAGCTATTAATCTAGTTCAAATAAAATTAAAACCAAAATCGTATTAAATTATAGTTATTAACTTAACAAAATAAAATACAAATCAATTCAAATTAACTAAAAAACATACGGTCGGTTTGATCCTATGTAAAAGAGGTGCGTAGGCATCCCATAACAAAACGTGAGTGCAACCCAAATTTCAAATCAAATAAAATCACCCGTTCTCTAACCTACACATGTAGAATGTGTATGTATAGTAATCTTCCTAGAAGGTGCTTATACACCCACTATGTGATACAATTATGTTTTGGATATTGGTGATTTGACATTAAAAACATAATAACTACTGATCTGAATTATATAAAGTCTTACTAATGCAAAACAAAACAAAGAAAGAAAATGTAAAATAGAACGAGTTGGAATCAAAAGGTGGTCTCCCAAGAGGGGGACGTAATTATCGAGGTTCACCCTCTTGAATAGGATTGTACTCAAAATAAACTGATGTACGTTTTTATACATTAGAAAGTGGTGTTGTGCATATTATTTATTTTTGTTAAATTTTTGTCCAACATAATTTTTGGCACGCCCGATGGGACCCTATTTTCCTTCTCATCTCCTATTTGTTAATGGTAACTAATTCTTTTCTTTTCTCTTCTTTTAGTTTTGGGGTGATTTTTGTGGAAAAGGGCACCTCAAGTTACGATCAATGATGAGCTTCCCGTCACTTTTGTGATCAAGGACGAGATGCTTAAGTCGAAGAGCACATCCAAAGGGTCTTCACAATAGGACCACGATCAATCCTCGCTGAATTTCCATTGGCAAATTCAGTAGAACCTCTTAAGGGCATTAAAAGGGCCAGCAGGTCCACCTCTAAGGCCGACAAGTCCTTTACAAAGAAAGCGATCCAGAACTTGAAGCGTAACAAGCGCATAAGCAACAAGCGTCGCGCTGAGTCTAACACATCCAAGTTAGCCCCTTCACCCGCCTTGGAGCTAGCTAAAACAACTTTAAGGAGGGCTTTCCAATTAAGGTCGTCCTCCATGGCAGGCCCTTCAACGGTTATGCCGTGCAACCTGGTACGAGCTCCCCGCACCAAGTAAGTTTCTGCTTGGAGGGAAACCTTGACGAGGGAGGCACTAGTAACCTGAGCAACACCCCGACCAAGGCCAGCTTGGGTCCCTACCTCAGCCTCATGGCAGGCTTGGGTCCCTACAACTACTGGGAAGAGGGTAAAGCCAAGTAGAAAACCCCTAACCTTATAGAACCCCAATAAGCCATTTGGCAAAGGAATCTCAGGAGTCAAAAAGGCTCATTAAGTCCACTCGACAAGGCGGATCTTTATTGGGACTGTTCCCATTGCCATTCCCATAATTGAGGTAATATTACCTCCTATTGAGAGGAGAAAATGGCATCTAAGACCCCAAAGGTGAAATTCATCAAATCGTCACCCTCAAGCACTCCTATTATAGTTCCAAGAACTCTACATGTCATAGAGGCTACTCGTCTTCGAGGGCCTACAAAAGGTAGGAGGATTTTACCTCCTAGATCACAGAGTCAAAGTGACTTGACCTCAAAAGGGGTTGAATCACAGGTATACAATGGCCCGATTACAAGATCAGGAGCCAAAGCATTGACATATGCCGAGGGGATCTTACAATCTTTAGTCACCACCTTCAATCAAAGTAAGGACCAACTTGAGGAACAAGACGAGGCCGCAAGTCCTGCCTTTTATAACCTTAAAATTCTCTTCCAAGAAGAAGAGCTGTTAACTATCATCCTACAAGAGCAAATTATAGAGGATAACCAAGCTGAGAGCATGCCAATCTTAGTTACTACACCCCCTGCCTCGAGGAACAAATGTAAGAGCTATAAAGGAAGCTTGCAGAAAAAGATGCTGAAATTGCTAATCTTACTACTCGCCTTGAAAACCGAGAGTGTGAAAAAACTAATGAGGTTAGCAATTGTAACATAGTTATTACTCTGCAAGATATCAAGGAGTTGATAGCCTAAGGGATTAGAGAGTACCAAGCAGCCATCAATCCTCCAATGTTGGGATACAAGAACCCTTATCCAAGTCATTATGACTCAGCTCCGTTCCCAAAAGGTTATTAAAAGACGAACTTTGAAATGTTTGACGGAATAAATGGGTCACCGCATGACACTTGGCTCATTTCTACTTAGTGTGTGCCAAAACTGCCTCAAACGACGCATTATTAATTAGGCAGCTTATATAATCCCTAAAGGGGGTCGCCTTTACGATACCAGTTATAACCTGGGTGGCCAATTCACACTTGGGGTGACCTCCAAAGGGAATTTTTTTACTCATTTTGTGAGTTGAAAATGAAAGGTTTCCATAATAGACCTTGCTAACACACACCAAAGGAAAAGAGAGTGTGAACGACTTCATTACAAGTTGGAGGAACCTCAGTTTACAATGCCTAGAAATGTTAAGCGAGCAATCGACAGTTTAAATGTGCGCTAACAATTTAGATCCTCAAATTGCTACATACGTTGGCACTGCTATGCCTCAAAATGCCCTTATGTCTAAGGCAAGCGTGGAAAGACAACTTGCCTATTAGAAAAGTACACAGCCCAAGAGGGAAGAAATTAAAACGCCAACAACCACGAAGGGTGAATTAATGGCTACCTTTGTCAAAACAAGTCCAAGGCCAACTAATGGCAGAAATTTCAACAAAAATGCCAAAGGCAAGCAAAAAGAGGAAGGCCGACGACTCACCCTCTAAGAAAGGAAAGAAAAGAAGTGTCCCTTCGATGATGATAATGTTCAAGCGATATTTGATGAGTTCATAGCTGCAAAGGTCATTTCCCTTCCAGAGCCAAAACTACCTACAAAAGTCAACAAGAAAAATGATTCTAAGTATTGCTTATACCACATGTTCATTCACCACCTTATAAAAGATTGTTATGTCTTTAAAGACATAATCAAAGAGACGATTAGAAGGGAAAAATTAAGATAGAAGGAGCTCCACCCCCAAAGGGCCTACTGCATCGTCAAATGCAACCGCAATGGTTGAACAGAATGATGAATCTTATCCATCAAGCTTAAAAACCAATAAAGGAATTCCAACAGTGTCATTACCACCTCATGCGGTTCCCATCAAGTTAACTACTGATGATAACATAGCAATAGTGTGGGCGTATCCAGATATGCCTCCTCCTTCAGCACGAGCACTAACCTTATATGATTTCTCCCTAGACCTAAGTTTAGAGGCATGGGCAATAGAAGATGATGATAACAATGGCTTTGGGTGGGAAACCTACTTCAACATAAGGTCATTTCGACAAAGAGTGGCCCAAACTTCTCAGTTCTCAATAGTCAAAATACGAGGACAAAAGCTCTACAAAATAAAAACAAGAAAAATAAAAAGAAGAAGTCAAAGGCTAAAAAGAAGTCGGAGATAACTTCTGAAGAGGAGTACGTGCCACCAGTTAAAACCCCTTTCACTTTAGGTGATTATATACCTAAGGGTTTTTCGGCAGTGACTCCTAGGATAATGAGCCCACAGAAGAGGAAGTGGCCCAATGTTGTATGGTTTTATGGGCCGATGAGTGATGATAAGTGCCTAAAGAGTATATCATTTTAGGGTCATTTTGCGACATTTTTAGGAGAATTATATACTTTAAGTCATAGTCTATACTACTATTCTCAATTTATACTTGGGTATGGTTGTTTGATGATATTTATAGGATTTTAGGCCATTTTGACCCAGCATTTGACCCTAATTTAGATGTATTTTGACTCACTACGGATGCCCCTAAGTTGCTATGCCCATGGAAGAGAGGAAGAACAGAAGAATAACGAGCCATCCAGCACTACGGTTTGCCTGTGATGGATGCCATGGTCCGTGGTGGAAGTATAACTACTAATCTCTTCATTTTCTCCCATCGTGTGGCTGAGGTTGCTTGGGTTTTCTTATAAATAGGGCCATTTTCGTAGAAGAAAGACACATCCCATCTCTATATCCCATTCCATTCTTTTTCCTCTCTTCAAGTAGATTAGGATTCCAGATTAGAGGGAGAGGGAGATAGAGTTGAAGTGAAGATTTGCAAGGATTCCATCCCGAGTTTGCACGACGATTCAAGCACGATTTTGGCTGAGCATCTCTTTTCTCTTCTCTTCTACTCTCTTTTCTAAATTAGATTTATGTTTTGTAAGTTTGATTATGACTTTGTTTTGATTTTGGATTTATGCAAATGCTAGTTAAATTCTTGATTTGCCGTTCATCTCTTTGAGTATTTTGGAATTGTTGGATTGTTTTATTGGATCCTAGAAGTTTATTGTTATGTGAGAAACTTGATCACTTTCTTGCATGTTATGGGTATTTGGATAAAAGACTAAAAGGCAAAATCTCTAATACCGGAATCCTAGAATTTAACTTGATTATGTGATGTCTTGAGAGAGAATTACCGACTGAGAAACCATTGATTTGATAATCATGTGCTTAATGAACCTAAACTAATCGAGAATCCATGAGAATTAATGATTGATTTGATGTAGGTATTTCACTTCGCCTTGAAAGAGGGTTGTGATACTTCGATTATCAGTTTTAAAACAATCAGTTAAGGAAGAAGTGCTTAATTGATGCATGAATTAAGAAATTGCTAGTTTTGTATAATTCTATGATTATTTATCCATTAGATTAGATAGTAGATTAGTTAAATTTCATTCTCAAATTTAGATTCACCTAACATATCTTGAGGGAATATAGCCTAATAGATCAATCTAGTCTCTGTGAGATCGACACTGATTTACTACAACGCCACCGTGCGCTTGCAGGCCTATCAAGTTTTTGGTGCCATTGTCATGGACTAGCATCGAATATTAGGTTTTTCTCGATAGGTTTGACTAAGCATTTTGTTTTTCCTTGGAAAAAGAAACAAAAAAATTGAAAATTAAAAAAGAGAAAAAATTTGAAAGAGAAAAAAAGAAGAGGAAACAATGGCAATTTTCCATTTTTCCTAATCGAGCATGAATTATTTTGGAGGTATTTTAAGCGATTAAATGTTTTTCTTACTCAATATGGTTATTGTGTTGGTAAATAGGAAATTTTGGCCATTGTTGATGAGGGTGTAATGGTAAAACCCGTTGTAACACCACTATATTTCTAATTCTCTATTTACAATTGATTTAACCTGAATGGCAGCAGAAATTCCTAACGGGGTGTTACCGCCATATTCCCTTCTTGGAAATACCAGGCTGGATACCAAACTAACAATTAACACCAGAAGTCTTTATAAATAATTAAAATTTTACATCTTTCGGAATTTCAATGATACTAAATAATCAAAACTACTGTTTATCGATAACAATGGCCAACTCATAAATTTTCGACGTTCGCGCCTTGCCCTACTATCATGTCCCCAGCCCCGAGCATGACTAGATCACCTGAAAACAAAACATTTTATAAAAGTGAGATAAACTCTGTAACAATCATCCCTAACAGTCAACTATACACACAAATTTATTTTGGAAACATTTTAAGGGGCGGGGAAAGCAGCAAGACTTCCAAGGCACACATCTCATTATTACAGTCTCTTCTGGTTACCTAGTTCAGGAATATAATTATAATTCAGGATTCAGCAGTTTGATCTTAGGTGAGTGACCCTAGTGGGTCTCATGGCCTGCACTCCCATTTAGCGCAGCCGCTTAACTCTTTCCTAGCCTATCGCTACTCAGGCAGTTACCGCTTATTCGTTTCCTAGCCTACCATCAATAAGGATGGTTACCGTTAATCCGGGCCCACAGAGCACGTGGCCGCTCACATGCATGCACTAGTTTCCCGGGGAAGGCTAATGGCCTTCAATTAACACAGTCTGATTTAAAACTCACCATATTCATCCCTTTTCAGTTAATGATTTCATTTCACTTTACCGGCGATCAATTTAACATGATAAGTTCATTCAAACTCAATCACTTCCCCCCAATAATAACCGCACAGTAGTAATTCAGACCATGTCATACAATTCCCGACATGTAGACACATTCAGATTCACATATCATTGTTCTTTAAGAACAATAAATAGGGCAGTTCTTACCGTGTTCAAAACACACGCGGTTTCACAACACAGGGAAGGGTTAGGGCATGATTGTTACTTGAATACCATACAAATTACGGGCTCGGTTACTCAATTGAGGTTACTGCTCCGCACCTGGGCCCACATACAGCCCACAATCAACCTAAATTCAACAAGGTACACCCTTGGCCTCTCACGAAGTTTTATAAAATTTTTCCAGGTTTTCAAGGCTCCCAACTCAAACCTAAGTTAGGGTCCAGATTCGGCCAGAATCTGGGCCCCATTTCCAGAAACCGTAACTTTTGATCTCGATGTCCAATTTAAACGTTCTAATCAATCCAAAAACTTTGGGCCATCCTCTACCTTTTCTATGTTCAAAGTTTTACCTAGTTCTGTTCCAAACCAGATTGTTTTCCTACTTCTTTTAGCGATGTCAGTGTCTGTTTTAGTCTAGACAGTCCCAGGTAGGTAAATTTTAGCTTGGGCCACACAATTCCAATCAGCCCAATTCGAAAACAATGTCATTTGGCACATCTAGAGGCTTCTACCCAAAAAGTTTTACAATTTTTAGCAACCGAACCTACCCTAGAGAATTCTTCAAATCTGGGGACAAAGCAGCCCAACACCCAGCCTGACAGTAGCTGATAGATTTTCTAACTCGAATTCCTGACCTCAAAACTTTCATATATGACCTCTAAAAATCAACTTCTAGCCCAATACAGAAAGGTAATCTTGTCTACTACAACTTCTATGTTCGGTGTTCGCCACAATTCATACAGTAGCTAGGTTAAAAACCCCAAAGTTTATCGACTATACCCGCTGACCTAATTTCGATAGTGCCCAGTAAACGGGCCACAACGTTTCTATTTTAACTCCGATTTGTTCGCTTCAAAAACTCACGTACTTAGCACAACTAAATATGCCTACCATAAAAATTTCATCATTTTTGGGCATTTAGAAAAATTTCAGCGAATTTTCAAAATTAGGGTATTGCAGTGCATATTCCGCCCAGTCCATCACTCCACTTTGGGGTCGGTTTTTGCGTCTGTCAGGTCACCAAAAATTTTAACTCTCCTACTACTGACCCCTAGACCCTCGCCCCATCCCAGCAAAGCTAAAAGAATAATGTTTTAACCACACAAAAAAAAAAAAAATCAAAACGACATCAAAGTTTATACCTTCGATCGGTTTTGGTCCTAAGTTAGTAGAGTCGCCTTCTCTGCCCAAGTTCAATGTCAAGAACGCTGAAAAACATAATAGATTGTGTGTTAGAAATTAGTTCATAAATCAAGATTAAAACTCAAGATAGTGGCAAAAATTTAGGCTTTTGATGCATGGGGATGCATAGATCTCAAGCATCCCCCCTTTTTTAATCTTACCAAGACAAAAGGGAAGATGGGCCGTGGGGTGGCGGTGCAAGGGCGGCCAGCCGGCGGTTGGTGGCAGCAGTTCGGCGGCAAGGGAGTGAGGGAGTAGAGAGAGAGAGAGAGAGAGGGTGAGGCTAGAGAGAGAGAGATGTGTGAGGGAGGAGGGGAGGGATGTGAGGGTTAGGGTTTAGATGAGGGGGTGTTTAGGCGTTAGGGTTAGGAACAAGGAGGGAAAGATTTTAAAAAAAAAGAGTTCAAAAATTTCTATTTTTTTTCGTTGAACATGGTGGCCAGCCTAGAGCAAGTTTTATTTATTTTTTTTTAGGAATAATACCAATAATGATTGTAATAATAATAATAATAACAATACTAATAATAATGATAATATTAGAAGTTTTATAGTAAAAAGAAAAGAGGGTAATTTTGAGGATTAAAACTTTCCAAGGTTTTATAGTAAAATCAAGAAGGGAAATTTTGAAGATTTGAAACTTCCAAAATATTAAAAATTAATTACAAACTTCCTTAAACGAAATAAATTTCATGAGAACTCGTTTGGCATTGACTTGGGTTGACTTGGGTCTAGGTCGGTCGGTCCAACCTGAACATAATTCCCCAAATTAAATACCCCACTTAGAAAAGTTTTGTCCTCGAAATTTCACTAGGTTACGACACACCGCTATTACAAATAAAAATTTTCGGGGTTTTACATACTACCCTACTTAAGAGGTTTCGTCCTCAAAACCGCTACGCACCTGGTTATAGGAACAAGTGAAGGTATTTATCTCGCATCTCCTGCTCCGGCTCCCAAGTGGCTTCGAACGTCTCATGGTTGGCTCAAAGGACCTTCACTAGGGGCACTGTCTTCCTGCGAAGGTGCTTTTCCCGCCGATCCAGGATCTGTATAAGTTGTTCCTCATATGATAAGTCTTCTTGGAGCTGTATAGGATCAGGTTCGATTACGTGTGAGGGATCTGGAATGTATTTCCGCAACTGCGACATGTGGAATACATTATGTACTCTCTGAAGTTCGGTCGGTAGTTCTAGTTGGTAAGCTACCTCTCCGATTCTCTGTATGACTGGATATGGCCCGACGTACCTCGGGTTGAGCTTCCCTGCCTTCCATAATCTCACAACTCCTTTGGTTGGAGAAATGCGGAGAAATACCTGGTCTCCTGCCTGGAATTCAAGGGGCCTATGCCTCCGATCAGCGTAGCTCTTCTGGCGGCTCTGGGCAGCTTTCATTCATTCCTGGATTACTCTTACTTTATCCATGGAGGCTTGGATCAATTCCGGTCCGATAGTCAAGGCTTCATCAATCTCTTGCCAGCAGAGTGGGGTCCTGTATTTCCTCCCATATAGTGCCTCGTATGAGGCCATGCCAATGCTCGCGTGGTAGCTGTTGTTGCAAGAAAACTCGATCAGTGCCAGCTATTCATCCCACGCACTCTTAAAGTCCAAAGCACACACCCGCAGCATATCTTCCAAGGTTTGAATGGTGCGTTCCGTCTGGCCGTTCGTAGCAGGGTGGAAGGCAGTACTAAAGCGTAGTAGCGTCCCAAGCGCTTCTTGCAGCTTCTGCCAGAATCTTGATTGGAATCTGGTGTCCCGATCTGACACTATGGAACTGGGTACCCCGTGCAACCGTACTATCTCCTTGAGGTAGACTCGAGCTAATTGATCCAGGATCCAAGTATTCCGTATGCTTATAAAATGCGCTGATTTCGTGAGTCTATCCATTATCACCCAAATGGCATTGTTCTTTCGTTGAGTCAACGGTAAACCTATGACGAAATCTATGGACACAGAGTTCCATTTCCACTCAGGGATATCCAGCGGTTATAAAAGTCCCGCTGGCCGCTGGTGTTCGATTTTCACTCACTGGCAGGTCAGACACTTTGCCACATAATCAGCCACTTCTTGTTTCATGTTACTCCACCAAAATATCTGCCTTAGGTTCTTATACAACTTATTACCCCCAAGGTTTACCGAGTGTGGAGTATTGTGCCCTCGTCTAGGATCTTCTTCTTAAGTGCCTCTACGGCCGGAACACACACATGATTATGGAATCGTATAGTACCATCCTTATGAATTACAAACCTAGGTGCTTTACCCACTAATATTTCTTCCCTGATCCGCTCGAGTTGAGGGTCCGTGGTTTGGGCTAGTCGGATTTCCCCTATGAGGGTCGACTGTGCCTCCAGGGCACAAAGCATAGGTTTGGCCCCTAGGGTACTCACATTAAGTTCTAATCTCTGAAATTCCTTACACAACTCATCTAGGAGTGCTATTAAACAACTCAGTGTTGGGTACGGCCTGCGACTCAACGCATCTGCTACTACATTGGCCTTCCTTGGATGGTACTGAAAATGAACGTCGTAATCCTTTAGGAACTCTAGCCACCTAGTCCGTCTCAGATTCAGATCCTTCTGTGAGAAAATGTAGGTCAGACTCTGGTGGTCAGTGAATACTTCACAACAAACCCCGTACAGGTAATGTCTCTAGATCTTAAGAGCAAACACGACCACTGCTAACTCCAGGTCATGAGTTGAGCAGTTCTGCTCATGTGTCTTCAACTGTCGCGAAGTATACGCTATGACACGCCCATCTTGAATTAACACACACCCCAACCCACTCCTAGAGGCATCGCTATACACTACGAAGTCCTGATCCGTCGTAGGTAGAGCCAATATCGGCGCACTCGTGAGTCTCTTCTTAAGCTCCTGGAAAGCTTCTTCACAATTCTCCGTCCATTTATACTTGGTGACCTTTTGGTCAAGTTGGTAAGCAAGGTGGTGATCTTTGAGAAGTTTTGGACGAATCGACGATAATATCCTGCCAACCCCAAGAAACTCCTTACTTCCGTCGGGTTCTTGGATTTGGGCCAGTTTGTCACAGCCTCAATCTTTTGGGGGTCCACTGATACCCCCTCGTTGGACACTTCATATCCTAGAAAAGCTATTTTCTCCAACCAAAACTCACATTTTGAGAACTTGACATACAACTCATTTCTCCTTAATATGCCTAGGGCTATCTGTAGGTGGTGGGTGTGCTCATCCGGGGTTCTCGAGTAAATTAGGATGTCGTCAATGAAGACCACCACAAATTTATCCAAATAGGGTTTAAAGACCCAGTTCATAAGGTCCATGAATGCTGCTGGGGTGTTGGTGAGGCCAAAGGGCATCACTACAAACTCATAGTGTCCGTATCGGGTACGAAACGCAGTTTTGGATATATCCTCATCCTTGATTCGGAGTTGATGGTACCCCAAACGGAGGTCAATTTTGGAAAACGTTCCCGCGCCCCGCAGCTGGTCGAATAAGTCGTCTATTCTAGGTAGGGGGTAACGGTTCTTGGCTGTTATCTTATTCAGCTCCCGGTAGTCTATACACAATCTTAGGCTCTCATCCTTCTTCTTCACAAATAAGACCAGGGCTCCCCATGGAGATGTACTAGGCCGGATATATTCTTTCCCTAAGAGTTCTTCCAACTGTGTCTTTAATTGTTTGAGTTTAGCTGGTGCCATCTGATAAGGCGCCTTGGAAATGAGGGTGGCCCCGGGGGTTAAGTCGATACAAAACTCCACCTCTCTAAGAGGTGGCATGCTGGGAATCTCATCGGGAGATACATCTGAAAATTCCCGTACCACAGGGATGTCGTCTAAGGGGGGTCGCACATCCTCGGTTGACACTACGTGACACAGGAATACCTCGCACCCTTTGCCTAACAGCTTGCGAGCTCTCATCACTGACACCAATTTTATAGGCCTCTATGCACTACTTTCTCCCCGTTAGGCCCCTTTAGGGCGATTTTTCGTTTGGGGCAATCTATCTAGGCTTGATATTTAGCTAACTAGTCCATCCCCAAGATAACCCCAAAATCTGTCAACTCAAACTTATATAGGTCTGCTGGAAACTCACATTCATACATTTTTATAGGGCAAATCTCGTATAACTATTCGTACGACACAGTTTTTCCATCAAGAAGCATCACGGATAGCAGTGAAGATTTTCGGGTGGGGTGTAATCCCAAGGTCTCAGCTAACTTAACAAATATAAAGGAGTGCGTGGAACCCGAATCATATAGGATATCCACTGACTGAGTTAATAGAAAAAATGTACCCGTCACCACATTGGAAGCATCCTCTGCTTCTTCTTTCTGCATTGCATAAACTTTAGCCCCATTACTCCGGGGCGGTTGGTTGGAGGGTCGGGATTAAACTTGTTGGGGTGCCCGGTACTGCTGGTTGGGGTGGGCCGCCTGCCCTCCCTTGCTCTGGTATGATGGTTGGGGCTGCTGCTCTTGTCCTTGACTCTGCCCCTGCCCTTGCCCAGTAGGGGGTGGAGGGAGTGGGCAGTCCCGAACTTAATGTTGGTGGCTTCCATAGCGGAAGCACCTCTTTACCGACCGACACTCTCTGGCGAAATGCTTTGGCTTCCCGCAAGCGTTGCAGGTCACTTTAGGCTGTGTATTAGGATACTGGCCACCTCGATTAAAGTTGCCCGAGTACTAACCCCCAGTAGGTCGACAGTTCTGCTCTTGTGTCTAGTAGTTTCCCCGGTTGTCCTCCTTTCTCTTGGTGCCCCTCTGCTCGTTGAAATAGTTGTTTCGCTCCTTCATCGCCCTTTCTACGTTGACCGCAGTGTCATATAGGTCAATGTAGGAGGCATACTATCGCACCTACATCCTTTCCTTGATAGTTGGATTCAGCGCGACCTTGAACCTATTCATTTTCAGCCTCTTATCAGCTACGAAGGCTAGGGCGAATCGTGATAATTTCATGAACTTGGAGGCGTACTCGAGGACACTCATGGTCCCTTACTGTAGCTACATAAATTTAGTCTCCTTAGCCTTCTGGAGGGAGATAGGGTAGAAATGATCTTTGATCATTTCCTTGAACTTATCCCAGCCAAATCTAGGCTTATACTGCCTCTCCCGCACCGTAGCCCACTATAGGTCGACTTTATCCTTCAGGTAGAACACAACAAATCCTGCCTTCCACTCCTTGGGGCATTGGAGTGCATCGAATAGTTTCTCCATGCCCCTAATCTAATCTTCAAAGGTCTTAGCGTTGGGAGTGCCATCATAGACAGGTGGATGATGGCTTGCAAACCTCTTAAACATGTAGGAGTTATCCTCCTCGACCCTGTTCTCCCGTACATCCATCAGTCTCTGTATCTGCTCGTTCTGGAGTCGTAATTGCTCTCCTTGTTTCTGTAGCATTTCCAGCAGCTATAGATTTGCAAGTTCAGCACCCGTTGACGGGTTAGTTTTGCCAATCTAACTATGAGACCCATTCCCGTTCCGAGGGCGTAGGGCCTCCAGTGACTCTCTGAAGGCCGACATAGGGATGTCCTGGTTCGAAGGGACCCTCGTTCCATGGTGGGGTCCGGTTTAGGATTCACCATTGTTGTTGTTGTTGTTTCCCGTCATCTTGTTCGGAAAATAATTCAGGTTTAGTTCCTCTCCTAATAGTTCATAACCTAAGCTCTACAAAATTTCAAATGTACAGTACATACCAGCGCATTATGTAACATTTCTCAGAGATTCGATCACAGCACATTACCACACTCAGGTGGTACATTCACTACATCATATGCTTACACATCTCACATCGTACAGGCCTCACATTCACACAATTCACATTTTTCATAGCACAGAATGCTGGTATTAAATAATTCACGAAGATTTTTATTGCATAATATTTCAATATCATAAAAGTTCCACACCAGCATCTTCATTATATCACCGCTTATAGCTTTAGTAGCCACAGTGGCTTAATGATAAAATAGAGAAACAATTACCAAAACTGCCCTAGCAAAAGAAAGAAAGACCAACTTCCTAGCTGCGTTCAGCTTCTACTGGTTAGGGGCGTCCAGTGGGCAGATACAACTACACATCCTGCCACATCTACCCCGCTTCTACCGGTTCACCCTGATCTCACACTCGGCCCTATTCCATAACCTAATTTATCTCTTCCTCCAAGTCTTCCGGTCCTCTGGTTTGCTCAACCTAAATGGTGCGATCCCTCCTTTCTTCTTCCTAATCCCCCATAAGGTCTTCGCTTCCCATTAGCTGTCCCTCACTCACCTCAGAATCCTCCTCAAGGTCCACTTTAGGGTCCTCCTCAGGATCCTTCTCTTCCATCGAGTCTCCCTCACTCAGGTCCTCCTCAGGGTCCTCTTCGGGGTCCTCCTTAGGGTCCTCTTCTTCCATCGGGTCTCCCGTCAGGTCGACTTCCACCCCAAGATTCGTCTCATCAGGGTTGTCCTCTACACCTTCAAGGTCTCCCTTCTCCTCTGTAAGTTCATTGCCCGAGGGTGGGGCGTCCTCCTCACTAGCTGTGGGAACACTCTCTAGGTCATGGGGTCCCTCTAACCTCAAGTAGTTAATCAAGTCTATTACACTCATCCCCATGGGTTCCCAATCACACCAACAACACTTCCCCCACGGGCGATGATCACGAGCCCGAGGGTGCAGCTCATCAACTCTGTAATGCCACACAGGGTCTCCTCTCAGGGTCAGCAGCAAAAATATCACTTGGTTGTCCTCAACCCTCAAGCAGCTATAGGGTACATCTTCCTGGTATCTAGCCAACACCTACCTCACCTGTCGTATATGATCCCACACGCTCTGCCCCAGCTTCTTAGCCAACTGCTCATGCAGGCAAAGACCCCCCTACACACCCGCAGTACTGAATATCCTCCATCCCTATAAAAGGGTAAGTACACGTAAGCTATATATACCACACATAGTCATGCAGTCATCAAGTACTATATGCAAATGCATGTAATCCCTGCCTCGTTCTACTCTCATTCACCGAATGATCCTTAAGTCTAGCAATTTTTAATATTTTCTGTATTAGCTTTTTACAGCTTTTAGGCGAGCCTCCAGGTCAATTAACCTAAGCTCTGATACCACTTTGTAACACCCCTAGATTTCTAATTCTCTATTTATAACTAATTTAACCTGAATGGCAGCGGAAATTCCTAACAGGGTGTTACTGTTGTATTCCCTTCTTGGAAATACCAGGTTGGATACCAAACTAACAATTAACACCAGAAATCTTTATAAATAATTAAAATTTTACATCTTTCGAAATTTCAATGATACCAAATAATCAAAACTACTATTTATCGATAATAATGTCCTACTTATAAATTTTCTGCATTCGCGCCTTGCCCTACTGTCATGTCCCTAGCCCCAAGCATGACTAGATCACCTGAAAACCAAACATTTTATAAAAGTGAGATAAATTTTGTAACAATCACCCCTAACAGTCAACTACGCACACAAATTTATTTTGAAAATATTAAAAGGGGCGGGGAAAGCAGCAAGACTTCCAAGGCACACATCTCATTATCACAGTCTCTTCTGGTTACCCAGTTCAGGAATATAATTATAATTCAGGATTCAGCAGTTTGATCTTATGTGAGCAACCCCAATGGCTCTCATAGCCTGCGCTCCCATTTAGCGCAGCCACTTAACTCTTTCCTGGCATATCGCTACTCAGGCGGTTACCGCTTACTCGTTTCCTAGCCTACCATTAATAAGGATGGTTACCGTTAATCTTGGCCCACAGAGCACGTGGCCGCTCACATGCATGCACTAGTTTCTCGGGGAAGGCTAATGGCCTTCAATCAACACAGTCTGATTTAAAACTCACCATATTCAGCCCTTTTCAATAATGATTTCATTTCACTTTACCGGTGATCAATTTAACATGATAAGTTCATTCAAACTCAATCACTTCCCCCAATAATAACAACACAGTAGTAATTCAGGAATTTCCACTAACATAATAAGTCTCGAATTCATTCATACCATGTCATATAGTTCCCGACATGTAGACACATTCAGATTCACATATCATTGTTCCTTAAGAGCAGTAAATAGGGCAGTTCTTACCATGTTCAAAACACATGCGGTTTTATAACGCGGGGAAGGGTTAGGGCATGATTGTTACCTGAATACCGTACAAATTACCGGCTCGGTTACTCAACTGAGGTTATTGCTTCGCAAATGGGCCCACACATAGCCCACAATTAGTCTAAGTTCAACAAGGTACACCCCTGGCCCTCCCATGAATTTTTATAAATTTTTTCCAAGTTTTCAGGGCTCCCGACTCAAACCTAAGTTAGGGTCCAGATTCAGCCAGAATCTGAGCCCTATTTCCAGAGGCCATAATGTTTGATCCCGATGTCCAATTTAAATGTTCAAACTAATCCAAAAACTTTGGCCCGTCCTCTACCTTTTCTATGTTCAGAGTTTTGCCCAGTTCCATCCCGAACCAGATTGTTTTCCTACTTCTTTTAGCGATGTCAGTGTCTGTTTTAGTCTGGATAGTCCTGGGTAGGTGGGCCACACAACTCCAATCAGCCCAATTCTAAAACAAGGTCGTTTGGCAAAACCAAAGGCTTCTAATCAAAGTATTTTACAATTTTTAGCAATCGAACCTACCCTAGAGAATTCTTCAAATCTGGGGACAAAGCAGCCCAACACCGAGCCCGGTAATAGCTGACAGATTTTCTAACCCGAATTCTCAACCTCATAACTTTCACACCCGACCTCCAAAAATCAACTCCCATCCTAATACAGAAAGCTAATCTTGTCTAATACAACTTCCATGTTTGGTGTTCCCAAATTCACACAGTAGCTAGGTTACAAAACCCCAAAGTTTACCGACTATACCCGCTGATATGATTTCGACAGTGCCCAGTAAACGAGCTACAACGTTTTCATTTTAACTCCGATTTGTTCGATTCAAAAACTCACGTACTTAGCACAACCAAATCTGCTTACCATAAAATGTTCACGATTTTTGGTCGTTCAGAAAAATTTCAGCGAATTTTCAAAATTAGGGTACTGCAGTGCATATTCTGCCCAGTCCATCACTCTACTTTGGGGTCGGTTTTTGCGTGTGTCGGGTCACCAAAAATTTTAACTCTCCTATTACTGACCCCTAGATCCTTGCCCCATCCCAAACAAGCCAAAAGAATAATGTTTTAACTACAAAACAAAAATCAAAACGACATCAAAGTTTATACCTTCGATCGGTTTTGGTCCTAAGTTAGTGGAGTCGCCTTCTCCACCCAAGTTCAATGTCGAGGACGCTGAAAAATATAATAGATTGTGTGTTAGAAAATGCTTTAGTTCATAAATCATGACTAAAACTCAAGATAGTGGCAAAAATTTAGGTTTTTTATGCATGGGGTTGCATGGATCTCAAGCATCCCCCCCCTTTTTTTACCTTACCAAGACAAATGGGAAGATGGACCATGGGGTGGCGGCGTAAGGGCGGCTGGTCAGCGGTTGGTGGCGGCAGTTCGGCGGTGAGGGAGTGAGGGAGTGTAGAGAGAGAGAGAGTGAGTGAGAGAGTGAGGCTAGAAAGAGAGACGTGCGAGGGAGTAGGGGAGGGACGTGAGGGTTAGCGTTTAGATAAGGGGGTGTTTAGGCGTTAGGGTTAGGAAAAAGGGGGCGAAAGATTTAAAAAAAAAGAGTTCAAAAATTTCTATTTTTTTTCGTTGAACATGGTCGCCGGCCCAGAGCAAGTTTTTTTTTTGGTTAGGAATAATACTAATAATGATTGTAATAATAATAATAATAACAATACTAATAATAATGATAATATTAGAAGTTTTATAGTAAAAAGCAAAGAGGGTAATTTTGACGATTAAAACTTTCCAAGGTTTTATAGTAAAATCAAGGAAAATTTTGAAGATTTAAAACTTCCAAAATATTGAAAATTAATTAAAAGCTTCCTTAAACGAAATAAATTTCACGAGAACTCATTTGGCATTGACTTGGATTGACTTGGGTATAGGTCGATCTAACTTGAACATAATTCCCCAAATTGAATTTCTGGGGTTTTACACCCGTATTCTTTTAGAGTATTGGGATTTTCTTGGTAAAAATGTTGATGAAGTATGGTATTTGCTTGAGTGGATTGCTTGGGATTCATTTGAATTTGAGATGGCTAGTCGTGTTTCTACATATTCATTTCCTAATCCTTGTGCATTCTATTCTAGATCTTATTATGCTCCTTTTTGGTGTGACTTGTGTAATTCTTCTGACCATGCTACTAATTCGTGTCCTTATTATGCATGCTATGCTCAATCTAACTTTGCATCACCCATGGACAATACTGATAATGTCTTGACCTTATATGATTCATCCTTTCCTTTAGCTCAGTGCACGAAGCTCAAGGTAAGTGAGCCTTTTAGGTTTGATGCTAGGATTGGTGTTAATGATGCACGTTTTGAGTCAGAAGATACTTTAGATGAGGTGCATGATCTAGATAAGACTCCTTTAAAGGGGTCACGCGATGTGTTTATGCATGAGGAGTCTTCTAGCCTCAGTCGTAATATTATTCTCCCTAATCCTCTTGATTATTCCAATGCTTTCCCTCTTTGTTCACTACCCTCTTCTTCCCCCGAGTATTATCTCAATGTGCTCATTGATAATCCTATGATTTGTGATTCTATTATTGACTTGGGCCATGAGGGCAAAATGTTTAATATGCTTGGTGGGAATGTTGATAATTTTCTTTCCCTAGGATACTTTTGTGGGTATGATGCCTCCCTTAACCCGTATTGCATATTCCTAGCGGATGCACCTAGAAAAATTAGGTTGAACACTTTCTTTGCTTTCTCTTTTGATTTTTCTATTGGTTCTGCTTTGTTAAAGAGAGCACTAACTTTCTTTGTTGTGACTATTTTCATGCTCTCTTATTCCCATGCTTGGAAACTCTATGCTAAGGAGTTTGACAAGCTTTTGTGTGCCTTGATGATATCCAATTTAAAGGGCCAAGTCTTGACATCGTGATGGAGTGGTTGATGCTCCATGAGCCCCAGTTATTACAAGGCCACATAGCTTAGGTGCACTCTGCATCTAACTTGATGAGATTGTTTTCTTTTGTTCCAATTCTCTAAGTTTCCTTACTCTGAATAATAATGCTTTATCTAAGTATGGGAGAAGGGTAGTTTCTATGTTTTCTATTTCGATAATTAGTTTGCATACATGTTAGAGCATATAGTTTTAGGTTTCTTTTTGTTTGCATTAGTGTTTTGCATTTAGTTAATTTTTAGGTTTGCATATAGGATTCCCTCTAATGATGTTTTTGCTAGGCAAAATAGCTTTCTTGAGTTTGAGTGGCTTTTGATCTGTAATCCCTTTTGATGCTAAAATTTGTGAAGGTTTTGTAAATATTTCTTGTTTTGACCCTTATCTTGTTTAAGAAATTTGTTATCCCTTGGAATCGTTAGCACTAATATTGGCACATGAGTGTTATTTTATGAGCTTAATGAGACTTTGGTAGATATCCCGTGAGATTTTGAGCCTTATTTAGATTAATCATTATATTTAGTCACATATTTCTTTCATGTCTGTGACTCTTCCATGTTGCATCTCTGGAACTTGCCTAGATTCTTGCTCAAAATCACATTCGTATGTGCATATTTGATGATATGATAGAAGCATTTCTGTCTTTGACCGTTTTAGCCACATAGCCAAATAGCCTATCCCTTGTGTTACATGTTTTTTCCCCTTTGCGAGTCCCTTTGAGCTTATATCTTTCTTTGTTGTGATCCCTTCATATTGGCCCTTGGTCGAACACATATTTCTAACCTTTAAGCCAAGTTTATAGAGCATCAGTTCATCTATCTAGTGGGTGGTTTTAGGGATAATTGAGTTTAAGGTCGCTTTGGTATGTTGGATTGTTGAGAGATTGATCATATTGAGCATTTGCTTTGGTTCCCTCTTATTTGGGTTGTGTGTATATATGTATTCGATTGTGAGTTAATAATTAGTGATCCTATGCCTTCCAATAATTGCAGTTTTCATTTCATTTCCCCAAAAAAAAAGAGAAAAAGTCATGTTAAAGGGGGAAAAAACAAGAAGAAAACAAAAAAAACACAAAAGAAGAAAGGAAAAAAAAACCAAAAAGAAAGTGAATAAGCGATTTGCATCGGATATGTACATAGCTTGAGTTCCTCATTAATCAACTCATTTCCTATCTCATTCGCGGTGTATGTTCATTGTATTTGTTGAGGTTTGGAGAATTGGTAAACTCCATGGTTACTTGGTGCCTTATTGGTTGCTCCTTAGTCACTTGGATAAATAGCTCCACATTGCCCAAATGCATTTGTCCACTCCTTTCAACATAACCCAAATAAAGTCCTCTTGATTGTCTTGTACACATTGCATTCTAGTGGTGGAGAATTTGAGAGTCTTTGCAAGCATATGGTAGATTGCTTCATTGAAATGAGTCTTGAGTGAACCTATGTTATATTTCAAACACATGAGCGGGAGTATTCCATATTTCCTAAAAGTGATGTTCTACCAGTCCATTCGACTCTACTCAATTTCATGTGCTTTCATGACATGCTTTGTCGTTCTTTGGGGGTGATCAAGTTTGATATCAAGCTTGTGGTCTTATACTTTTTCGAAAACCTTCTTTTTCTCCTGATTTTAAAATGCCTTTTGTGCTATTTAGGGGGGTCGTTAATTGCTATTATTACTTATGATATGCTATGACTTACCTACTTTAAGAAGGTTGTTATGTTTTGAGTCCCAGATGCATCTTCCTTGTTGGTTTTATCTAGTGTTTGCTTAAGGACAAGTAACAGTTCAAGCATGGGGGAGTTGATAAGTGCCTAAAGAATATATCATTTTAGAGTCATTCTGCTACATTTTTAGGAAAATTAGGTGCTTTAAGTCATAATTTGTACTCCTATTCTCAATTTATGCTTAACTATGGTTGTTTGATGATATTTGCAGGATTTTAGGCCATTTTGACCCAACATTTGACCCTATTTAGATGTATTTTGACTCATCACGGATGCCCCTAAGTTGCTATGGCGGTGGAAGAGAAGAAGAACAGAAGAATGACGAGCTAGCCAGCACCATAGTTTGCCCGTGGTGGATGCCAGGATCCGTGGTAGAAGCATAACTGCTAATCTCTTCATTTTCTTTCATCGTGTGGCTGAGGTTGATTGGATTTTCTTATAAAAAGGGCCATTTTCGCAGTAGAAGGACACATCCCATCTCCATATTCCATTCCATTCCCCTTCCTCTCTTCGAGTAGATTAGGATTTTAGATTAGAAGGAGAGAGAGATAGAGTTGAAGTGAAGATTTGTAAGGATTTCATCCGGGTTTGCACGACGGTTCAAACACGATCTTGGCTGAGCATCTCTTTTCTCTTCTCTTCTCCTCTCTTTTCTAAATTAGATTTATGTTTTGTAATTTTGATTATGACTTTGTTTTGATTTTGGATTTATTCAAATACTAGTTAAATTCTTGATTAGTTGTTCATCTCTTGGAGTATTTTGGAATTGTTGGATTGTTTCATTGGATCCTAGAAGTTTATTGTCTTGTGACAAATTTGATCACTTTTTTACATGTTATGGGTATTTAGATGAAGGACTGAAAGGTGAAATCTTTAATACCGGAATCGCAGGATTTGACTTGATTGTGTGATGTCTTGAGAGAGAATTACCGACTCAGAAACCATTGATTTGATAATCATGTGCCTAGTGAATCTAAACTAGTTGAGAATCCATGGGAATTGATGATTGATTTGATTTAGGTATTTCACTTCGCCTTGAAAGAGGGTTGTGATACTTCAATTATCGGTTTTAAAACAATCAGTTAAGGAAGAAGTGCTTGATTTATGCATGAATTGAGAAATTGTTAGTTTTGTATAATTCCATGATTACTTATCCATTAGATTAGATAGTAGATTAGGTAAATTTCATTCTCAAATTGGATTTGCCCAGCATATCTTGAGGGAATATAGCCCAATAGATTAACCTAGTCTCTATGGGATTGACCTTAATTTGCTACAATGCCACCGTGTGCTTACTGGCCTATTAAGTGGGAAGAGGTGAATGCTAAGCCAACAGACAGTACTCGAGAAGTGGATCAAGCGACTCTTTGGTTTGGCCGTTAAGTCTAACTGCCATAATCAATGGGAAAAAAGAAGAAGAAAGAAATGACACCAAAAATACCACTAATATCATCGAATGCTAAAGAAAAGGGGAAGAGGAAGTAATTCCCTCAAGTTCAAAAAGCAAAGGCACCACTGAGAACACACAGTCAACTAAGGAGTCTAAGAAGGATATTCCTATCCTAGTCCCTTTCCATGTTCGTCAAGGGTCTCATAAAGAAAGGGTCTGTTATGATGTCATCTCTCATCTCAAGCGAATCGCAGCATGCCTAAGTGTCTATGATGTTTTACAAATGTCAAAAGGGCTAAGAAGGGCACTTATTCAGGCGTTAATGGACCCTGATGACTATAAAGATCAAGTCGACCCTATTGAGGTGGATAAGGTGTTGTCCTCCCCTTTAAACCAATGTGCTACATGCATGGCTTGCATAACGTTCTCTAATGAAGACCTCCAATTGTGGTCTGTGAATCACGACAGGCCTTTGTATATTGCCGATTTGATCGGGGATAAGAAGATAAATCGGATCCTACTTGACTGTGGTTCCTCAGTCAAACTTCTTCCTTTAAGGGTATTGAGCATGATAGGGATAACATCAAATCAGTTGTCACTAACTTTGCTCATGATACAAGGATTTAATCAGGTGGGGAAGAAAGTCTTAGGCACTATTACTTTGAACGTTGAGCTAGATGACCTCTACGCAAATGCTCTCTTTCATGTAATAGATGCCAATATTTTTTATAATGCCCTATTCGGGCAGCCATGGGTTCATACTGGCAAGGCTACTGCCTCAACTCTTCATTAGTGTTTGAAATACACTGAGGACCATGGTAATGAAAAGACAATTTGCAGGGATGCAAATCCTTTTCATGGGAAAGATGTTATTTACGCTTATGGCAAACTTTATAAATCAGTGGATTTTGGAACCTCTCAAGTTCTTTTTAGGCCAAAAAGAGGGTAACCAAAAACAAAATCATAAGGCTCTTACTTTGCCTCAAAAGATTATTTAGGTTGTCAACAGTTATGCTAGTGAAGCTAAGGAATATCAATCCCCACAATCGAAGGTGTTGTTTAAATACACGCCCATGAAAAAAATAAAGGCTGGCCAAAAGGCCTTGACACCGGTAAGGGAAATTGTGAACTCTCACGAGTTAGACTATTCCCCTCTGACAAATTGACCGACCAATCCCTAAAGAAAACTGATCACAAGAACATCACTCGACAATAAGAGAGTAGTTTTTAAAGAGGAAACTTATCAAACTCTTCGCAAATGCATCTTCTTCAAGCGGTCAACCTCCAAGAGAACCATCACAATCTTAAAAGATGAGGAAGAATAATAACACAAGGGGCCTTGCTGAAGCCAACATCTCTTAAAAAGGTAGAGTCCTAAAAGCATCATTCAATTAAAGGGATGCCTTCGAAACACTTCAGGTATCACGTTGTGGGGAAGTTCTCAAGGTTCATGCCATGAATGATGTGGTTGTTACAGCCTAAGTATAAAAGATGTTCTCCCAAAATGAGCGAGTCCAACCTAGAATCTCGGCTTTTAGAGACTTAGGAAAGCCAATGAACCTAAGCAAAAGAATATCTGAGCCAGAAAGCAAAGAAAGTGGACGACAAAGAATAAAAAGCAATAGCCTAGAAGCCTTGTTTGGGTTCGTGAACAAAATGATGTTGGTCAAGTTGAGTAAGTAGAACAAGCTAATGTCGTGTCCATTGTAGATGAGGAAGATGCTCAAAATTTTGAATTTCCTTGTCAAGGAGCTCCCAAACATCATAAGATTGACATGACAGACCATGAAATGTGTGGTGAAGTTTAAACTTAAGGTGATTCACTTAAAAGCTTAAATAGTGACTCGGCTACTATAGAACAAGGATTCTCTGAGGATTTTGTTGAGGTTGTTTAACCAGCAGCACCAGAACTGAACAACGGTGGTCAAGCAATAATCGTGAGCTTTGGGAGATAAATTTGGGAATGACTGATGAACCTAAGCTAATTTTTATGAGTACCACGTTGAATGATGATGAAGTTGTATAGTATGAACAAGGCCTTCGGGAGTACAAAGATGTATTTTCTTGGGGATATCAAGACACGCTAGGCTTAGATCTGAATGTTGCTGTCCATAAGTTAGCTGTTTCTGAAGGAGTAAAGCTGATAAAACAGCCTCAGCAGCACTTTCACCCCGAATTGACAATCTAAGTAAACGTTAAAGTGGAAGCTCATAAAGACTAACTTCATTCGTGAAGTTCAACACCCAACTTCGTTGGCTAACAACGTACCTATTCGGAAAAAGAATGATGAACTTCAGATATGTGCGGACTTCAAGGACTTAAAAAATGCATGCCCTAAGGATGATTTCCCACTACTAATCACTGAGCTCCTTGTGGATGCCACTATTGGGTTCGGAGCTCTGTTCTATATGGATGGTTTCTCAAGGTACAACCAAATCAAAATAGACCCTGAAGATGAAGACCTTACCGCCTTTCGAACACCACAGGGCATATACTGCTATATGGTCATGCTATTTGGTTTAAAAAATGTTGGGGCCACCTACCAGAGGGCTATGACAATCATTTTTTGTGATTTCCTCCACAGCCTAGTTGAATGCTATGTTGATGATCTGGTTGTAAAAATAAAAGACACAGAAATTCATCCTTATGACCCAAGAAAGGTCTTTAAAAAGTTTCATGTACACTAACTCAAGATAAACCCCTTAAAATATGCATCTGGGGTTACTTCGAAGAAGTTCCTAGGTTTTGTTGTTCGAAAAGAAGGAATTGAAATTGACCCTGACAAAGTCAAAGCCATAATCCAAACGCCATGTCCGAGAAACTTAACAAAATTGCAGGGTTTACAAGGAAGGCTGGCTTACAAAAGGTAGTTCATCTCAAATATGTCAGGAAGGTGTGCTTAATGTATACATCATTTTAGGGCTATTTTGTCACATTTTTAGGAGAATTACGTGCTTTAAGTCATAATGTATACTCCTATTGTTGATTTATGCTTTGATATGGTTGCTTGATGTGTTTTACAGAATTTAGGTCGTTTTAACCAGTATTTGACCCTTATTGGATATATTTTGACCTCTCACATAGACAACGATGTGATGCTACGCCCGTAGAGTAAGAAAAGAGCAGAAAATCAGTTCCATCCTAGACCACGGTCGAACCGTGGTACCTGCCATGGACAGTGGTGAGGTGTGAAACTACTGCCTCTTTGTCTTCCTTTGGTTGTGTTGCTAAAATGATCCAAACTTTTCTATAAAAAGGCATTGTTCAGCAGTAATGGAGAAGGAGCTAGTATAGCATAGTCTATTTTCTTTCTCAAATTTTGTTCTTTTTAGTTAAGATTCTTAGTTTGATTATTGTTTTAGTGAGAAATCTTGAGCGCGTGTGTTTGATTTTGAGGTAGTTTGAAGCCCTTGGTTGAAAGGCTATCTCAGTCAAGCTCTTCCTCTCAGATTTCGCCAAAACATTGATTATTTGTTTAATCTTTAATCATGTGTGAGTAGTTTATTTTATCTAGGGATTTAGTAGCTTATGAAAGTGTAGTTGGATCATGTTTTAATCTATAGAATTGTGCTTGTTGCATGATTTGTTTGATTTTGTTCTATCAAGTGATTATCATGTCGTGAATGGATTTTTGCCCAAAGTTTGCTTGCTCACTTGAAACAATTGAGTGAAAAATTGAAAGGTGACATTTGATTGTTAGACAGCTTGATAAAACCTGACATAACGTCGTCTCAAAAGAGAGATTTGCATGTTAGGAGGACTAGAGTGTAATCGAAGATATTCAACTTGAATTAAGATAAATCAGTTTGAAAGAACGACTTTTGCTTAGTTTATACAAATTTGGTTGATTTCGAAAGAATAGACTAAATTTTTGAAGAGATTGTAATTCCTCGAGATTAATCGATTAGAGAAAAGCGCATGCTTATCATTTTTATCCAATCCACTTTTGTAACTACATGAATTCACAAGCATTTTTCCTTAATTGATTTAAAATATGTGAATTAAAAGTTGTTAAATCGAAACCCCTTAAACTAGAATTTTACTTAGCATATTTTGATAGACAAAGCTCAATAGATTACATTGGTCCCTGATGAGCGATCTTTTTATCTATACTATGACTACCCGTGCGCTTACATCAGTGGTCAAATTTTTAGCGCCGTTGTCGGTGACTCAATTTGTTAACTATTGAGTTAGTCTTACGAAAGTGACTAAGTATTTTATTGCCTTTTATTTTATTTTCTTTTTATTTTCTTGTTTGATTGCGCTGGTAGTGTTGCTGATAGTGCTTGCAGGAATTTTTCTCGTTTATGCGAAGTCCAATTTTGTACAAACCCAATCCCGAGATTGAAACGATTTTCTACTTAAGGAGGAATAACCCAATGATTCAAGAACAAAGACGCGAGGCAAGAAGGAATCCAACAAACATGGCGGGAGGAGGAGGTGACTAAAGAAGGACACTTTCAGATTTCATTACCCTTGGAGTCTAAGGGATCGCCTCAAGCATCGCTCACCCCACTGTTGATGCCAACAATTTCGAGCTCAAACCATCACTCATCTCCATGGTACAACAATCCCAATTTGGAGAAACGCCTTTAGAAGACCTGAATCTACACCTCTTAGTCTTTTTAGAGGTGTGCGAAACGTTGAAGCTTAATGGAGTCTCTACTGATGCCATCTAATTGCGCTTATTTCCCTTCTCATTGAGAGATAAAGTAAGGGCTTGGTTACAATCTTTGCCATCGAGATGTATTACCACTTGGGGTGAATTAACAAGAACCTTCCTCGCCAAGTTTTTCCCTCTGAGCAAAATGGCCAGCTTATAGAATCAGATCACCTACTTTACGCAAAAAAGATGAAGAGACGCAATACGAAGCTTGGGAGCAGTTTAAAGATTTACTATGCTTATACCCCTATCATGGTCTTCAACGTTGCATGATTATCCAAACTTTTTATAATTGTGTGACCCAATCTGTAAGGTCCACTATTGATGCGGCAGTAGGAGGAACCTTCATGAACAAAACTGAGGATGAAGCCTATAACTTAATTGAGGAGATGGCACTTAACAATTTTCAATGGTCCACCGAACGAGGCCAACTAAACGGGTTGGAGGTAAGCTTGAAGTTGATGCACTTACTTTACTTTCTGCTAAAGCAGATGCTATGACTCAAGATTAGACCGAATGAATGTTAATACTGTGAATTCTAGTGCCCCTTCTCCTTGTGAAATTTATGGTTCTACTAAGCATATGACTTTGAATTGTCAAGTTAGGAGCCCTTTTTCCCAAGACCCTACTGAAGTTAACTATGTTCAAAGCTTCAACCCGAGACCGGCCAATGACCCTTACTCTAGTACCTATAATCTGGGTTGGAAGAATCATCCGAATTTCTTATATTAGTCTAATCAAACCCCTTCGAATATGCCCCCAGTGAATGCTAGACCACCTCCCCATATTCAAAGACCTCCTTTCCATTCTCAAGTACCCCAAAATTCCATATTAGAAGCAATGATGGAAAGTATGCTTATGGCACAACAAAAAAAGGATGAGTATATTAAGCAATTAGCCTCAAAGGTTAATGTGCTTACCACTCATAATATGATGTTGGAAGCCCAGATTGCCCAAAAAGCTAGCTTTTCATCTACACCCCCAGATAGACTTCCTAGTAAGCCTGAGCTTAATCCTAAGGAGCAATGTAATGCAATGCTTTTGAGAAGAGGGAAACAACTAGAGGGACCTAAGGAGGTTACCAAGGATGAATCTTTGCATAATAAGAATAAACATGTTTAGAATGTCGAGAAAGAGATGTCTTCATCCTCTAAGGAAGTGATTGATGATGTCGCGCATAAGCCTGATAAGGCTTCTGAGGACCCTAAGATCATTTCCCCAAAGCCCTACACCCCACCTTTACCATTTCCTCAAAGGATGGCTAAAGCAAAACTCGATTCGCAATTTAGGAAGTTTTTAAAAGTCTTTAAAAAACTCTATGTAAATATTTCATTTACTGAAGCCCTAACACAAATGCCTTCATATACTAAATTTTTTAAAGAAATTCTGTGCAATAAAAGAAAGCTTGAAGAGCATAAAACTATAGCTTTGACTAAAGAATGCAGTGCGGCAATCCAAAACAAGCTTCCAGCTAAACTGAAGGATCCCGGTAGTTTTTAAATTTCCTGCCTGATTGGGAATATGCTTATAGACAGTGCTTTATGTGATTTAGGGTCAAGCATGAGCTTGATGCCCCCTTTCTATATGTGAAAAATTAGAACTAGGAGAAATAAGACCAACTACTATCTCCTTATAATTGACGGATCTTTCTGTGAAATACCCAGTGGGTATTTTAGAGAATGTTCTAATAAAAGTAGGGGATTTATATATACTAGTAGACTTTGTGATTCTAGAAATGGAGGAGGATACACGGACCCCCATCATTCTTGGAAGGCCATTCCTGGCCACCGCAGGGTGCCATATCGATGTGAAAAACAGTACCCTATCTTTTGTTGTGGGAAATGATCATGTGGAGTTTAATTTACTAAAAGCTGCTAAGTTTCCTTCCATTTCTGATGAGTGTAATAAGATTGATGTGTTTGACAGTTTAATGCGCAAAATCGTGTTTAACCTTGATTCTAATGATCCACTTGAGCACTTGATGTTGAATAATAGTACTACTAAGGATGAAAATCCCAAAGCAGCCAAGTGTGCTCAACTTTCGGAAGCCTCTCCACTAATTCCGCTTTCCCTTGCTAAGGTGGAATCATTACAAGATGAAAGTAAGTTCTCGTCTGATGAGGTAAAAGCTCTCGATGTAGAACTAAAACCTCTCCCTTCATCCCTGAGGTATGAATTTCTTGGACCAAAATCTATATACCCAGTGATTGTGAATGCAAGTCTGAATGCATCCCAAATCGACTCTTTGCTTAGAGTACTTAGGAAGCATCGTAAAGCCATAGGATACACCCTTAATGACTTAAAAGGAATTCATCCTTCTTTGTGTATACATCGAATCTTAATGGAAGACGATTATAAGCCTTCAATTGAACACCAAAGGAGATTGAACCCTAGCATGCAAACGGTGGTAAAAAAAGAAATTTTAAAGTTGCTTAAGGTCGGCATTATCTACCCTATCTCCTGTAGTGCGTGGGTAAGCTCAGTCCATGTTATACCTAAGAAAGGTGGGATGACTGTTGTCAAAAAGGAGCATGATAAGCTAATCCCTACTAGGACTATCATAAGCTGGCGTATGTGCATTGATTATCGAAAATTAAATAAAGTCACCCGTAAAGATCACTTTTCCCTTCACTTCATTGACCAAATGCTTGAACGATTAACTATGAACTCATATTTTTGCTACTTAGATGGATATTCGGGATTCTTTCAAATCCCTATCCATCCTAATAACCAAGAAAAGACTACTTTTATATGTCCTTATGGTACGTATGCTTATAGAAGAATGCCATTTGGATTATGCAATGCCCTTGCCACATTTCAACATTGTATGATGGCCATTTTTTTGATTTTATTGAGGACATAATGGAAGTCTTTATGGATGATTTTTCTGTGTATGGTGCAACCTATGATCAGTGCCTGAATAACTTATCTAAGGTTTTACAAAGATGCGAAGATGTGAATTTGATCTTGAATTGGAAGAAATGTCATTTTATTGTACAAGAGGGGGTTGTCCTTAGTCAAGTTGTCTCTAATAAAGGCATTGAAGTTGATAAAGTAAACGTGGAGGTGATTAAGAAATTGCCACCACTAACTTCTTTAAAAGGTGTGAGGAGTTTTCTCGGACATGTCGATTTTTACTGGCAGTTCATTAAAGATTTTTCAAAAATTACAAAACCTCTCACCTAATTGCTTGTCAAGGACGTGCCTTTTGAGTTTAATGAAGAATGCTTGAGTGCTTTTCATAGGTTAAAACAGGCATTAATCATTGCCCCATTAATGCAAGCGCCAGATTAGCTTTTGAAGTAATATGTAATGCAAATGACCATGCAGTGAGGGTTGTTCTAGGCCAACGAAAGGACAATAAGCCATATGCCATATACTATGCAAGCCACACTCTTGACAGGGCTCAAATGAATTATGCCAGAACTGAGGAGGAGTTCTTAGTAGTTGCCTTTGCCTTGGAAAAATTTCGATCCTATTTGATCAATTCTAAGGTCATTGTTTTCACAGATCATGCCGTTTTGAAACAGCTAATGAAGAAATCCGACTCCAAAATCCGACTCATCTGATGAGTCCTCCTTCTTCAAGAGTTTGATATAGAGATTAAAGATAAGGCCGGGTTGGCAAATGTGGTTGCCAATCATCTATCTCGTTTAGGCCCAGGGGCCACTCCCAGTGAAGAGCTCCCCATTGATGACTCTTTCCCCGATGAGTAGCTATTCATCATATCCCAGCAAGCTACCCATGGTATGCTGATTTGGTGAACTTCAAGGTGTGCGGAGTGTTACCTTCAAGATTGCCCTACCAACAAAGAAAGAAGTTCTTTACTAATGCTAAATACTATGTGTGAGAAGAACCTTTCCTTTACAAGATATGTGGAGATGGGATTTATAGAAGGTGCTTTTCGGAAGATGAGGTCCATAGTGTCTTGCACAATTGCTATGGTTCAACCTATGGTAGCCATTATGGACCAGATAAAACGATTGCGAAAGTACTCTAAGGAGGCTTTTATTGGCCCACGCTCTCTAAGAACACAAGAAAATTTATCGTGACTTGTGATAGATGTCAACGAACAGGGAACATTTCCAAGAGGCATAAGATGCCTCAAAGTGGCATACTCGAGGTAGAGTTATTTGATGAATGGGGGATTGATTTCATGGGTCCTTTTCCTCCTTCCCATAACAACCTTTACATCCTTGTAGCGGTTGACTATGTTTCTAAGTGGGTGGAAGCCATTGCCTCCCCAACAAATAATTCCTAGGTTATCCTTAAGTTTCTCAAGAAAAAAAATTTCACAAGGTTTGGCACGCCAAGAGCTCTTCTAAATGACAATGGCGCACACTTTTGCAACAAGCCACTTGAGTTACTATTAAAAAAATATGGGATATTTCATAAGATCTCTATGCTTTACCACCCCCAAACAAGTGGGCAGGTGGAACTCTCGAATAGAGAATTGAAGAGCATATTGGAAAAAACTATGGATCGGTCCCGCAAAGATTGGTCCTTCAAGCTTGATAATGCTCTTTGGGCGTACTGCACTACTTCAAGACTCCTCTAAGCACCACTCCATACCAGTTGGTGTTTGAGAAGTCTTATCACTTGCCAGTAGAGATGGAACGTGGGGCATATTGGGCTATAAAGACACCCAATTTTGATCTGAAGACAGCCAGAGAACGAAGATTTTTGCAGCTAAACGAGCTAGACGACCTAAGGTTGGAAGCCTATGAGAGTGCGTGAATTTACACAAAGCAAACTAAGAAGTGGCATGATAAACATATCATGAAGAAGAGGTTCGAAAAAGAAGACATGGTCCTATTATTCAACTCCAGATTGAGATTGTTTCCGGTCAAACTGAAGTCCCAATGGTCAAGACCATTTAAGATCGCCAAGATTCAACCCAATGGAGCAGTTGAAATACGGAGTGAGTCCATCGGTGCGTTCACGGTTAATGGACAGCAATTAAAACTATATCTTACGAGACAACCTATTGATAAAGCCAACGTCCATACACTTACTAATCTGAAACAAGCATAGAAGAAGGGTCAAACTCTTGACCTTAAAAGAGCGCTCCTTGGGAGGCAACCTAAGCTCTTTTCCTTTTTTTGGTCTTTCCTTAGCTTTGATTTTTACTTCTTTTTGTAGTTTGTGAAAAAAAAGAAAAACAAAAAAAAAAGAAAACAAAAACTATGGAATAAAATGTTTGGCACCACGACTAGAATACTCAGCACCGCGGCCGTGGGGTGCCAACCCAGAAAAATTGAAAAAGAAAGGAGTCAGCAGACACCACGGTCAAACCACAGTGAACTTCATAGTCCATGGTGACTTGCTACAGCCTGCGATCTAGGATTTTGACTGTGGTGCCCCTCATTTTGCCTCACACTTCACCTTCTTCACGACTCTCTCTCTCTACCTCCATTTTCTGTCTCTAAACCTCCATAACTGCGACCTTCATTCTTACCTCATTTCTTCTCAATTTTCACCCATTTTCACCCAAAATCATCCCTTTGCACTTAATCTTTGCCCTTTCCACACAAATTTCATCTCTTTCTTCTTCTTCTTCTTCAAACTCATCTCACTTCACTCATCCACATGCCCATCTTTGTCTCTCTCTTATTCTTCTTCTTTTTACTTAGTTTCTTTATTTTTCTTCTTCAAATTTTCTTGATTAGGTTTTAGTTTTAATTTTTGTTTCATTTTGCAATAATGACACCTACCAAGAGACAAAGGAGTATCAAGGAGGTTGGATCCTTGAGTCAAGCACCAACCCGACCTCAAAGGACATCCCGAACCTTCACCAATGTGCAAGCTCAAGGTAACATTCCTCACCCCCTTGGTTAAACAAATCCTGATCATGTTGGTAGATATAATTGTTTAAAAGAACACATGGTTGTGGCAACTAGATATTATGATAAGGAATTGTTAGCTCAATTAGGAATGTTAGATGATATTCGGTGGTTATTTGCACAAGGTGGTATGGGAGACTTTTCAGAAATAAAAGAGCATAAATACCGGGACCTGACCCTAGAGTTCCTAAGTTTACTCCATGTCGAGGTCACTGGAGGGCCTCAATGTTAAACCCGGTACATATCATTTTATTTGTAGGGACAATTTTACGAGTTGAACTTAGGTACCTTTAATGGTACATTCGGTTTTCCACCTAATATGGATTTATCGAATCGCCAAGTCCCCCACGAATTCAATCCAAATGCATTTGAGGTGAACTTTTAGGGAGTGTTAGGTACAGTATTAGTTCATCGAAGTACACTCATATTAGGAACCCTTGCATTAGAGTAGCTCAATGTATCTTAGCTTGTTGCTTCTTTGCTCAGGATGATAGTCTAAATGTACCGAGATTATCTGAGTTGTACTTTTTATCCTATATGCTTGACGGTGTCCAGCTTAACCTCAGTCCATTTTTGGCTAGGCAATTGTATAGTGCTACTGTTAGCACTAAAGGTAGGACAGTCATAGGTGGTATTATGA
Source organism: Carnegiea gigantea (assembly GCA_029747015.1). Classification (NCBI taxonomy): domain Eukaryota; kingdom Viridiplantae; phylum Streptophyta; class Magnoliopsida; order Caryophyllales; family Cactaceae; genus Carnegiea; species Carnegiea gigantea. The sequence goes on along the minus strand of JAKOGI010000788.1, from coordinate 253,848 downwards.
CTACTATTGCTAGATTTTTGGGTATTGAGCCCAACCCTGAAGATAGAGTTTTCGGTTTTGAGCAGCTTGATCAAGCTGCTTTTGAAATTATAAACTTTTGTAAAGTTGAGGCTGGGCGTTTATGCTGGATTTACCCTGAAGATCGGCTTTTGCCGCTTCCTAATGTCGATCGAACCACTTTACTTCATCGGGCTAACCTTTAATGGGTACCTGGTGATGACGAGGCTGTTCAACCCACACCGCATCATCCAGCCCCTCATTCTAGTCAAACAGGACCTAGTTCTTCCTCTCAACCACCTCCTTCTGACTACATCGACCTCCAAGATACCCTTAGATACATTCAAGAGGAGCAAGTTTCCTTTCGAGCATTTGTTGCTTCTAAGAACACCGCTCTTTAGGACTTTGTCCAAGAGCTCCATGATGAGCTTCATGGGATTCTTGCTACCCAGACTCAATATTTCTAGGACTATAGGGCATGTCTAGAGACCTGGTGGGATTGGCATATCTCTTATTACCAACTACCCCATCCTCCTCCACTGCCTCTTTTCTGATTGCTTTGTGCTGCTCCCCTTCCCTTTTTCTATTATGTGCCCACATTGAGGGCAATGTGTGATTCAAGCATGGGAGAGTTAGTCATTATATTTGACGTCTGATGCCTTATTTGGTTTGCTATGCTTGTACTTTGTGTATGTTGTTTGTGATAGTTTTTGGAGTTTTTATTTTAGGTTTTAGTTTTATTTAGCAGTATTTTACTAAGTGCATTTAGTTTTCTTTTCATTCTATGTTGCATTTTATTTTTTTTATTAGTCCCTTTGCATTTTCGTTTGCATTGTTATTACGATCATGCATGTACTAGAAAAAAATATTTTGAAAAAAATTCGAAAAAAATTCCTCTGATGATGATTTTTTTAGATTTGGTAGACTTCTTTGGTTTAGTTTGCTCCTTTGATTCGCCCAAATTGTGCATAAAATATTTGAGAAACAAGTTTGTGAAAATGAGATCCATGTTTTGACTACATATTGAGTGCGAGTTGATTATCCTATGAGTCTTTACATGAATTTTGGACTATGTTTACTAATGAGCGAGTTATGACCTTGACAGATGTCCTGCGAGGCTTTAAGCTTTTAGAGACTATTTATCAATTTAGTCACATATTTCTTTCATGTATGACTCTTCCTTGATATCATTTCTCTAGAACTTATTTTGATTACCATTCAAGATCACATTTTGCATATACATTTAGGCAATATGATTGAGACATTTATCTTTAATTTGTTAAACCCAACAGCCAAATAGCCACCTTTGTTGTATATTATATCCCTTGCTAGCTCCTTTGACCCTATATCCATTTTTCTTGATTTGAACCTCCTATTATAGCCTATAGCCAAATGATTATCTTACCCTTAAGCCAAGACTAGAGGAGCATTTCGTTCTTTTGCATCAAGTTTGATAAGCCACTAGTAAGATGGATCATTCTCTTTTAGTCGGCTTTGGTTGCTTGGTGAAGGGATGTGAGATCTTGATAAATCTCTTGTCCAATTGTACAATGTTTAGAGAAGAGTTGGAATTAAAAGTTCATTATGAATTTTCTTTGGCTAACTCATTTAGGAAAAAAATACACAAAAAAACAACACAAAATGAAAAACAAAAAAGAGAAAAGTAAAAAAAGGGAAGAAAATGTTGGCCTTGTTGGAATTATAAATTCTTGTGATTTTCAACTCTTTCTCTCTTCAATTGAGGATGTATTTTGTTGATAAATTGTAATAGTCTAAGAGGGATGTAGTATGATGCATTGGAATCGTTTAACTCTTAGTCTATAACTTTTAGTTCCTTATTTTTGAAACATTTATTCCCCTCTTGCCTTTACCCATAGCCCTATTACAACCCTATGAAAGTCCTCATCATTGTCTAGTGTGTTTGCATTTTAGTGATGGCGCATTTGAGAGTCTTGTCAAGCTTATGGTAGATTTGAGTCTAAGGAATGAGAATTGAGGGAACCTTTATATATGTATACATTTTCAAGCATATGAGTGATGAGTGCCACATAACTATAGTGAGGTTCTGCCGACCCTACTTGCCTCACTTGTTTCATACGCTGAATGACTATATTTGGCGATTTGGGGGATTGATTCAAGTTTGACATTGTGGTCTATCAAGTGATTTTCGAAATTTTCATTCCCTAAACTGTTTGCTAATGATTTTTGCATCATTTTGGGCTACCTTTGGATCAGCTTTGCTGGTGGAATGTTACTTATATCTATCATGAGGAAGTTGTGTATATTTTTGGTTTTAGCATTACTTGAGGATAAGCAATAGTTTAAGTATAGGGGAGTTTGATAAGTGCTTAATGTATACATCATTTTAGGGCTATTTTGCCACATTTTTAGGAGAATTATGTGCTTTAAGTTATAATCTATACTCCTATTCTTGATTTATGCTTGGATATGGTTGTTTGATGTGTTTTGCAGGATTTTAGGTCGTTTTACCTAGCATTTGACCCTTATTAGATGTATTTTGACCTCCTCCATGGACACCCATGTGATGCTATGCTCGTGGAGCAACAAAATAGCAAAAAATCGGTTCCAGCCAAGATTACGATAGGACCGTGGTACTCGCCACGGACCGTGGTGAGGTGTGAAAGTGCTGCCTCTTCGTCTTCCTTTGGCTGTGTGGCTGAAATGATCCAAATTTTTCTATAAAAAGGCATCGTTCAGCAGTAATGGAGAAGGAGCTAATATAGCATAGTACATTTTCTTTCTCAAATTTTGCTCTTTTCAGTTAAGATTCTTAGTTTGATTATTGTTTTAGTGAGAAATCTTGAGTGTGTGTGCTTGATTTTGAGGCAGTTTGAAGCCCTTGGTTGAAAGGCTCTCTCAGTCAAGCTCTTCCTCTCAGATTTCGCCAAAACATTGGTTAGTTGCTTAATCTTTAATCATGTGCAAGTAGTTTATTTTGTCTAGAGATTTAGTAGTTTATGAAAGTCTAGTTAGATCATGTTTTAATCTATAGAATTGCGCTTATTTCAGAATTGATTTGAGTTCGTTCTATCAAGTGATTATGATGTTGTAAGTGGACTTTTGGCCAAAGTTTGGTTGCACACTTCAAACAATTGAGTGAAAAACTAAAAAGTGATATTTAACTGTTAGACTGCTTTATAAAAACTGACATAACGTTATCTCGGAAGAGAGATTTGCATGTTAGGAGGATATTCAACTTGGATTAAGATAAATTAGTTCGAAAGAATGACTTTTGCTTAGTTTATGTAAATTTGGTTGATTTCGAAAGAATAGACTAAATTTTTGGAGAGATTACAATTCCTCGAGATTAACTGATTAGAGAAAAGCACATGCTTATCATTTTTATCCAATCAACTTTCGTAACTACATGAATTCCTAGGCATTTCTCCTTAATTGATTTAAAATTAGTGAATTTAAAGTTGTTAAATCGAAATCCCTTGAATTAGAATTTTACTTAGCATATTTTGATAGACAAAGCTTGATAGATTACATTGGTCCCTGAGGAGCGATCTTTTTATCTATACTGCGACTACCTGTGCGCTTGCGAAAGTGGTCATCAGCCTTTCATAAGACTTCTAAAAAAAGACACGCCCTGCATTTGAGATCATGCTTGTCAAAAATGCTTTTGAAAGCATCAAGCAATATCTCATAAGGCCATCTGTCCTAAATTCCTAATGGCTCCAGTACAAGGAAGACCCCTAATCCTATACACAGTAGCCCTTGAACAATCTTTAGGGGCTTTGTTAGCCCACAATAATGATGAAGGGAAGGAAAATGCCTTCTATTACATAAGCCAAACAATGGTGGGTGCAGAAATAAATTACTCATTTATGGAAAAAAATTACCTTGCAATAGTTTTTGCCATTCAAAAGTTTCAACACTACCTCTTATCACATCATATCATTTTAATCTCAAAGTCAGATCCACTAAAATATATATTATCTGAACCTATGTTCTTAGGGAGATTGGCCAAATGGGCTATGCTTTTAGCCCCTTTTGACATCAAGTTCGTGGCTCAAAAGCCAGTAAAGGGACAAGCTATAGCCGATTTTCTAACAGCGCATCCATGTCCAGGCAATAAGGAACTGCCTGATGATTTGCCAGATGATGAACTTATGCTTGTTGAAACCAAATCATGGCAGTTATATTTTAATAGGGCAGTAAAGAGTCGGGGAGCCGAGGTAGGGATTGTCTTTGTCACACTAGCAGGAGGACTTATCCCTTATTCATTCTCTCTTCTCGAGATCTGTTCGAATAATGTGGCTGAATATTAGACACTCATCATTAGCCTCGAATTAGCCCTTGAAATGCGTATTGACCAACTGGAAGTATCCAGTGATTCCCAATTAATCATCCGACAAATAAATGGCCAATACGAAGTACGAAATACCAAATTAGTGCATTTCTACCAAAGGGCAAGAAGCCTTATCAACCAATTCCTTCAAGTAGAGGTCAACCATGCACCGAGGTCTGAAAATAACAAAGCAGATGCCTTAGCTAAGCTAGCTGTGTCATTTATACTTCTTGGTGTAAGAGAAATTCAAATAACAATCAGGGAATGTCATCTATTGACCCCAACCTTGGACCGTTCTAATGAAACAGAAGACATAAATATGGTATCGATTTTTGAGGTTGAAGAGAGACAACCTCTTATTCAGTATATTCAATATGGCATCTTACCCACTGATTCAAAGAGAAAAGTAGTTGTAAAATAACGAGCACTAAGATTTACAGTTAAAAATGAAACCTTATGTCAAAGGCTTTCAAAGGGGGATTACTCAAATGCTTGTCAAGGGAGGAGGCAATGTATATCCTACATGAAGGTCACGCCGAGGAATGTGTGGCTCATCAGGCAGGTCCAAAACTTACTAACCAGATCAAAAGATTGGGCTATTATTAGCCAATTATGGTTCAATATGCAGTAAAATTTGCTAAAGCATGTGTCAACTACATGGTGATTTCATTCATCAGCCACCACAATTGCCTCACCCAAGCATATTGTCTTGGCCCTTCCATATATAGGGACTAGATGTTATAGGGCCTTTCAAGCCTTCCTCCTCCCGTGGTCACGTATTCATTTTAGCAACCACAAATTACTTTTCAAAGTAGGCTGAGGCCATTCCATTAAGATAAGTGAGGGCAAAGCAAGTCGCTGACTTCATCAGAACCCATCTCATTTACAGATATGGAGTTGCATATAAAATCATTTCAGATAATGCCCTCTACTTTAAAAATCAAGCGATGATAAGGCTTGTAGAAAAGTATAAGTTCAGGCACAGCTTCTCATCAAGTTACAATCCATCGTCAAATGGCTAAGCTGAAGCATTCAATAACATGCTTTGTAAGATTCTAAAGAAAATGGTCTCAAGATTAAGGAGGGATTGACATGAATGACTACCAGAAGCTGTATGGGCTTATCTAACCACAGTTTGAAGTGCAACTAGTTGTACATCCTACAATTTGGTTTCTGGTTTAGAAGTCGTGCTACCACTTTAGGTGCAATTACCTTCTCTAAGAGTGGCCATGTAATTCACTGATCTAGATGAAAATACCCAACTAAGATTAGCTGAACTGGAAGCACTAGATGAGTGTTAATTAATGGCTCAACAAAGGCTTAAAATTTACCAAGCATAAATGGACGGTGCATTCAATAGATGAGTCAAGTTCAGTTCATTCGGTGTTGGTGACTTAGTCTTAACAATGAGAAGGCGTATTATCATCAATCAAAAGACATAAGGGAAATTTGAGTCCAAATGGGAGGCCCCATATGTAGTTACTAAGCTCTTTCCTAAGGGGTGGCATATGAGCTCTCAAATCATGATGGACAAGTTGTATATGCTTATGTCAATGACAAATTTGTAAAGAAATTCTTTACTTGAAGTTTCTAGTTAGTTGAGTTGTATTGAACTACGATAGGCTTGATCCCTCAAAAAGGGGGTATGTAGGCAATCTAGCTTCACACTGGACTCAACCATGAAAATAAAATAAATTCCCTTGTCCCCTAAATGTGCACAATCATTTACGAATTACTCTTCGTTATGTAATTATTCTGGTTTTATTTATTAGTTATTGAAAAGAAGGGAGAAGGAGATTAAAAAAAAAGAGAGAGAGAAAAGGGGGAAGGGAGGAAAGAAGAAAAAGGAAGAGACGTTTTAGGCTTTATTGCAATAGTATAAATAGCACTGGAGATATAAATACAAAAGAATTAAACAAAATAAAACAAAAAAATCTAAATATTATTAAAGGAGATTACAAAGCCAATCAAATTCTTAGGATGGTCCTTCTGCTTCTCCAAATCCTATAGTTCGGAAAATCCAGCTTCGACCAAGTCCGCCATTACCTGTTTTCGCTTCCCTTTTCTTCGAAGCTAGAGCGGATTTCAACTTCCTGCCTACCTCTATTAAACTTTACTATTAGATGGTCAAATCCTCTTGCATTTTATGGATTTGCTCCCCCTCCCTTGAAATCTTTTGGTCCTTGACTTGAGCTTTGAAGCTTTACTAGATACGTTATTGAGCTAACCTTCAATGTGAGCAATTTCAGAAGAACAAGTGAGATCTTGTTCAGACAAAACTTTAAGCCGATCAACATCCACTTATTCTTTGATCTTTGCAATTGTCTCAACTACGCCAGATATCTCCTCTATCTTGGAGGAAAGCGAAGAAATCTCTATTGTACTAACCTTATAGATGTCAATCATGGAGCGAAGTGCACTCAAGGATTGAGAAACTAGTGCTCTGCTAGCTAACAAGTCCCTGATAAAGTTATGATTAGAAATAATATCAATGATTACCTTTACTCCATTGAGAATGGTCTCTTGGACCCAATTTTCCTTCAAGTTGCACAAAAGACTCACTAAGGAAGTAGGAATGCATTAGATAGGCATGGCCTGAAACAAGTCATCAGAAGTGCCATGCATAGGAATAGTAGCAGTTGCTACTGCAGCAAGAGGTGCTTTATGCAGGGGTACTTTCATTCTTTATGTCGGGGCATCCTGTTGATTCAAACTTCCATGTTCAGTAAAACTGCCCAAGCCTACGATAGGCAAATCTTTAAATTCTATGCCATATACCCTATTAGAATCATCTGAATAATTGAGGCGGTGATAATGAGCCCTTATGAAGTTTACCTCAGTGGGTGATTGATCATGAGAATTTTTCATGGCTGGTGATTGATCATTCGCGGTCCTTTGATTCTTCTTTTTCTAAGGCCTTTTGTTGCTTCCAGAAACCTTGGCTTTTCCTTTTTCAAAGGATGATACTGAAAGTTTCTCCTTAGCACAACTATCACTCAAAACTCCTGAAATTTCAACAGCTCCAGGAACAAACTCACAGATAGGGTGTAGATGATCAATAATGTAAACGACATCCCTTACGAGTTCTTTTTGATTTGTTATAGTCTGGTGAACATTTTCAGCTAACTGACATAAATAAGGAGTGCTGATTTTGATCACCAACTACAATAATTCTAGGGACAAACTCCTTTACAATAGGAAAAAGGAACATGGAACCCCGCCCCTATATCTTATCTTTGAAGATCAGCGTAGGCTTGTACGAGATCAATCACACTCCTTTGCTGTCGGAGAGCTCTAATAAAGCTCAAGTCGTAGTTGGAACACCTTAATAAAATCTAAATTGGAGAGCGAATCAGTTGGAGTAATAGGGTTCCAAAATCAATTCATCTCCAACACATACAGGACGTACAGAGGATCGAATAGATAAAAAATATTTAAAATCTTCATCCGGTAGCCCCGTATCAATCACGTCTCAATCAGTACAAGAATCCTCATGATATGAGCTAACCCTGAGAGAAAGATATCTACCATCCCTGAAAACATGTCGAGCCTGGGGTAATGTAAGTCTACTACCAAGCAATCCAGCATAATAAACAAGACTAGAAAAGTTACCTAGACGGTTATTATTAGGGCGGTGACGATATAGACAAGAAAATAACTCTACTAACCAACCTATTATATAATGGCTAGGAAAAATTGTATTAGTTTTACCACGATGGTCTGGATGACTTGCTGCCTCCCACAAGCCAAGATAAATATTGCCAAGCACCATTAGAGCCAAATAAATTTGCTGTACAGAAGCCATCAATGCAGCCATTACAAATTTTTTCAGCCTTATGACTTCCTTCCCAAAAGGTAAGACAAATTGACTAAAACAGAATGATAAGAAAGCAGTGAGTTCACCTTTAGCTGGGACAATCTCGTTTTCCATTCGCTGTTGACAGGAAATGCGAATGGGGGTCCCTTTCTTTGATTTAAATTGCTCTTTTTTAGAGTCCATTTGTTCCCCATATGTAAAGTAAACCAAGTATTCTCCATAAAAATGGTCCAACTAGAGGTCGTAATAAATACGCTAAACTTTGTGAAACTTATACTACTCAGCAAGAATACATAGCATCTCAACAACTGTAGTAGGATATTTACTATGATCAGTCAAATCCTTATTTGGAGGCAAGAATTTCTCATATATAGCTCCAAGAATGGGCAAACCTCAGCTCGCTTCAAATCATGAAGTGAAATGCCAACTTCGCCTGGACCGTGATGAAGAGTATTGGTTAATGGCCCCCAAAGCTCATAAAAGGCCCGTCATATGTTTGAGTCAAAATGGTGCGAACATTAAGAAACATCAACAGCACCAAATATGCGAACTTGTTTCAAATGTTCCTCAAAATGAACAAGCACTCATTTAGTCCATTTCATTGCTCCTATCATAAAGGTTGAATAACCTTGAAATTGGAATGTTAATCTCCAATTCTTCTTCTAGTAAAAAGCCTATGGAGCGCTGGGTAAAATTCATCCTTAGCAGATTACCTTTCTTGGCCACAACATTCGGTGTTGTCTTCTCAAGAATAGTGGAATTAAAGTAGTTTTGTAATCCTTGCTTACATCCATACATTTGTTCTTGTCATTCCGATGATAGCAAAGTGTTTCTTACTTGACTCTAGCTTTCTTGACCAAGATTGATATTAGGGTGGAGGAAGGGATCACATTGAGGCTTTATAAAGAGCTTGAACGTTAATAATAAGGCCCATAGTCACATTCTCGGTCATCTTGAAATGGAGCCCTTTCATTGCCAAGAGTGGTGTCAATGATAGTTAATTATCCTCTACAAAAAGAACAACAAAGGGGAAAATTAATTAACGAATTACAAGGGCACACGTAACTTCCGTGCATCAAAGTCCTAGCACAAACAATGCATGGGGGTGTAAATGTTGGATACAAAATTTTAATTAAAGTTAAGAAAACTTAATATGAATCTTAAAAAAAAAAGCTCAAGATTTTAAGTATAAGATTAAAACAAGGGCTCTAAATATCTGGCCTCCTTGTAAATATAATCATCGTATACCCTCCACTGATCAAGTTAAATTGATTACGACGAGGGTTACTCTTGAATATTTAGCCTCTTTAATTCACCTAAGTTAAAGGGGTCAAAATTCGTGGGTTAGAATTTTTTTTAATAATTTTGGCCTGTCCTTGAAGGGATTGAGTTGGAAAGCATAACAAAGTATATGGCTTATAAAAACAAAACATAAAGGGTAGCATGATTCAAGGGAAGGCACGTGAATGTGTCAGTACTTAGAAAGCTCAAGAAATTAGTGGTGTGTGATGTCAATGTGGAAATGGATTACATCATGTCTCTGGTTGATTCATAATTAATTTGAGTTTCTGGAGTCAAAAAGAGATTAAAAAAGGAGAAATTGCAAGTTGAAGAAAAAAAAAAAGATAGGAAGTTACTTTACAGCAACTTTGTTTCCCACTATCCCAGCTATATGGAAACATAGGCATAGGTAGGGCAAGCTATAACTGCTAATCTAATTTCCATTATACAAAGGGGAGGAAGGAAATGACAAAAGAGGAGAACAGTTGAAGGAGAGAGGGAAGAAAGGACGAGGAAAAAAATTGTTGAAAGAGACGCAGAGTAGTGTCGCAAATGAATAGGGCTTCATGAAAATTTATAGAATTGAAAAGCGTAAATCAAGGATCAAATCCAATTTTCTACATAAGCTCAAGCAAATTTTCAAGGTAATACAACAATGGGATATAAAAAAATTCATCTCAACACAAAATTTTCAATACTAATTTTCAAGTCTTCCACAGTTAATCTCAACAAGTGGTGTCCTAAAACGTTGAAGAGGTTGCTGCAGAATAGTAAAATGAAGCCCAAATCTCAAATTTGATTCAAGTTTTTGATCAAAATTATTTGATCTTACTAGATTTTGGTTCCTGCCTGAACCACAAAATTTTTGGATCCTACTAGATCTCGATTTCTACCGAAATCACAAAATTTATGGATCCTGTTGGATCCCGATTCCTGCTGGAACCATGAAATATATGGATCCTGGGTCCTACTGGATCAATTAACTGTTAGGGGTGGATAAAGGTTGATAAATACAGTCATATATAGAGACATTGATATAAAACAAGAAGAATTGTTTTACTTACAAAGAAGAATCATTCACTATGAATAAGGGAAAAAACAGAGGAAAAGTCTCAAAGGTTAAGCAAAAATAAATCAGAGAGTTGAAGTCCCTTTTATAAGCATGGAGTTTTTATTTTTGAATGAATTCAGTTCGCTATAAAACTTCTTTGAATTAAGCCCTGCATATTGACTCTAGCTAAAAATTGAAGAACGGGATGTATTAGCAAAAATTGTAATGTGAAGAATCAAGGACCTTGCTGCAGATATCGTTAGTCAGGTGGTAATATTGTTGAGGGAACTTATATAAACTTGAGACTCCCCCTAACAACTTAAGCTCATAAATAATATATATTACAAAATGCCAAAATGGCCAACTGGCATAAAAGTTCTTTTTGGACTTTTAGTAAACAAGCTATATAATCAAAGCTTTGTTGGGGTCAGTATTGTTCATATTGGTGATGCTAGAAATGAACAAAATTGAACGGTTTTACAGTGAGGAGGCTAGCACTTATAAATTATAAGTGGTTTTATGTGTACATTACCACAAAATTTATAAACAAGAAAATGAAATATATGGCTATGTCCAATGTTGTCTAGAACTATAATGACTAGATTCGAATAACGATACGTAGGAAACTCGAGATAAAATTTTTGGGTTAACTCTAAATCGAAGTCCTCAAACAGGCTCAAATCGATACCTTCCTCTTCAGAAAAAGTTAATTTTTTCAAGTTGATTACACTTTGCCTACTCAAATGATGAAAAGCCAAGCCTTACAAAGCAGAAACCAACCCTCTCAAATTTTCAAGTCCATGAAATGGACCAAAATCCCTATTTATCTTTCCCCTTCTTTCACAAAGACCAAAATTAAAATTCTGTGACCATTGTTCACACATTACGTAACCAAAACAAATGAAAAGCTAAGCTCCTTAACAAAAGAAATCTAATCTTTCACAAATCCTAAGTTCATCAAAATGAACCGAACACGAGCGAAATATACAACTAAGCTCATCAAATTTGCCCCCGCTACAATGTAAGCCTAAAAAAATAACTTTGGGTTAAGAACTATGTCGATTTGATCTCGCTAAGAATACGTAGGAAGCCTATGAATAAATTTTGGTTGCAATTGAACTGTCAAAAATAAAATAAAATAAAAGGATCGAGCCAAAAGAAGGACTAAATCGGGAAATAAAAATATTTTTTGTTATGAAATGGCTATTTTATTATCATAACTTAGCCATTGAAGTCAAAAAAATCAAATGACAAAATTAAATCATGATCACAGCTACTAATCTAGTTCAAATAAAATTCAAAACCAAGATCAATTAAATTACGGCTATTAACTTAACAAAAATAAAATACAAATCAATTCAAATTAATTTAAAGAAGTACGTCTGGTTTGATCCTCTATAAAAAAAGAACGTAGGCATCTCACAACAAAACGTGAGTTCAATCCAAATTCCAAATCAAATAAAGACATCTGTTCCCTAACCTGTACATGAAGAATGTGTACATATAGTACTCTTCCTAGAAGGTGCCTATACGGTGTCTATCTAAAGCAATTATAACTTTGACATTAGTAGTTTGACATTAAAAACATGACAGCTGTCATTCCAAATTATATAAAGCCTTACTAACACAAAACAAAATAAAGAAAGAAAAAGTAAAACAAAATAACATGGAGTCAAAAGGTGGTCTCCTGAGAGGAGGACGTAATTAATTAGGTTTATCCTCTTGAATAGGGTCACACTCAAAACAAACCAATACACATTTGTGTACATTGGAAAGTTAGGTTGTGCATATTATTTATTTTTATTAAATTTTTCCCCAACCCTAACTAAGAAAGAATTAAATTTACTAACTAAAAGAAGATCGAGAAAAGGAAGTGCCTTAAAAGCTTGAAAATCCAACAATGGTGGTTGGCCTCTATCATTGGAGCAAGTGGATGATAATTGGAGGTGGATTCTCTACTGATTCTCACTAATCTTGCTCAACTACTCCTAATCTAACCCATTTAGAACCAAAAGCTCAGACGTGTAAAAATGGGATTTCAAACCCTAAGATGGAAGGGACAGAAGGATCTTGAAATTTACATCCTTAAAGAAAGAGAATGAGAGATTCAGAGTAGATAAGAGAATAGAAGGATGATTAGGAAAGGGAGGCACTACTTATAATCCATCAACAAACAAAAGCATGTAAATTCGGCCATTGAACTAGTAAATCAAAATCAACAAAGTAAGATCTGAATAGAAATGAAGATTAAATAGAGAGAAACAAAGCTAATTCCATCAAAATTTCATTACTTTTGAAATATGGCTACAAAATGAAACTAAATCTATCGAACCTCTCCTAAACCCTAGACTAAGCCCCATTCTTGAAACCTAAAAATTAGATGATTACACAAACAGGGGAAGGGACTTCAAATAGATCCGGACGCAGCAAATTTACACAGTCATGCCATGTGGCATGGGTAGACCATGCTAAGTTTCTGGAATTTTGCATAGAAATATAGCCGCAAGAGGATTTACCGTGGGTACCTGGTGCAACCCAGCATCGACAGCCCTTGCCGCCTAGCATTGGTAGCCCTTGCTAAATTTCTACATTATTCTTCTTCCTTGTTTCTCCCACAATTTTTGTGCTTGCTGACCCGGCCTTGTTTCATGGTTACCCTACGTTATCCTCCAAGGTTTGTCGAGTTAATGTAGCTAACTTTTGGCATGCTTTGCACCGATTGTCTGTCATTTGAGCAATTCACTTTATTACCTATAAAACTAACAAAACACTCATAAAGAACATAATTTACCAATTATTTAAGTAAAAATCTAGGTTGAGTGAGGTGTAAAGTTCACACATGTTGTGCCCGAACACTGATCCAACAACAACTTAGAGACCATACTTTAGGGACCATGCCTTACCCAAATCAATTCAACTCACATACATAATTTCAATGCAACATCCAACTCTAACCCAAAATTATTCATAAGCAATCTTCAAATTTATAATAAAAACACTTCTATTAAACCAAATTATAACTTATGTATCAAATCTAGAAGAATAAACACAACTTGGTAGTTGGAAATGCAAAAGGGTTCAAGCATTTTTGCCTTGAAAAAATAAGAGAGATCGGCAAAGCCAAGTAGAGAAGGGGGTTAAAGGTGGCCAACCAGTGCTCTGGCTAGCATTTGGTGGCATTGAGAAGCCGCAGTCTATAGGTTGGAGGGGTGGTAGCAGTAGGTTGGGGGGCGACAATAGCAGAGTAGGCTAGAAGAGGATGAAGAGATCAAGGTGCAAGTGGCTTAAGTGTTATGATAAAAAATGGAGGTTAAATTTTAACCATACGCATATGATTGTCGGTCGTAGCATTTGAGGGTCAAGTCCATAAGGACATGGTTGCATCTAGGCCATTACAACTAAAACTAACCCATACTTATTAAATTAAAGACAATAAATCAACAAAACAGAATCATTCAACTAGCAGGAATTAAGACTAATCTAAATATGATTAAACCTATGAACTAAATTAAAACAACTATCAAGAAAGTAATAAATTAATTAAGAGACTAGAGATAGGAAACAAATTACCACATACGCTTAAAGCCAACGAAGAATATTGAATCTTCAACAGGTGTCAATCATGAAAATTCAGTATCCACTATAAACTAAACGAAGTAGTGAAATTCAAAAGTTTGAATGAAATAAATTTTGAATAGACAAAAATTAAACTAAAATTGAAACTACAAAATTTAAATTAAAATTAGAACTAGGGAAACTGAATTAAAACTAGAACTAGAAAAATTATATGTAACTCAAATTGAATTGTACGGTCTATGAAATTTAGTTTATGTAATTACATTGGTTAGTTCAACTAAGTCGATTTATTCATTAATTTTTGTGATTATGTAACGTTTTATTTTGGGTAAATAGATGCTCGTAGTTAATTTCGGCTTGGTAGACTACTTAATTTTGAAATTTAAGTTTTTATCTACGTTGCCCAAGTTGTGTCAATACTAGTTAAATTGGGTCAAACTCAATTATGGATTATTTTTTTAGCTAGCTCTATTATTGGCTAAGAAGAGAAAAAAGTAGGGGAGAATTTATCTATTTGGGGAATAACCACATAGTTTTTAGTTTTTTTTAAAAAAAAGGAGAGAAAGGAAGGGGACACAGTCCTGCAGCGGCAAATTAAGGGAGGTTTTATCACACACAACCACACACCACACACATAACATAGCACAGTCAACACACACATACACTTCATGGCAAAGAGAGAGAGAGAAAGGAGAGGAAGAGAGAGCGGAAAGAGAGAGGAAGAAGAAAGGAAGAAGCGAAAGAGAAAGACTGTAATATCCCGATTGTGGCTTAAAAAGGATCAAAGTGACTACTTATATCACCAAAGATGCACATTTCCTTTCGAGAAGTCCACTCTTAAGAACTTCACAGTTAAGCGTGCTTCTTGGGGAGCAATCTTAGGATGGGTGATCTCCTGAGAAGTTTCCCGGGCAGCGTGTAAGCGAGGACGAAATACACCGAAAAGGCTTGTGGTGATTTGTGGGGCCAGTCGACAATCTTTGAAACCGTTCTGGTAACTGTCCGTGATCCAAGAGGGGGCAGGGCATTACAAAGACAAAGAGGAGTAAAAGCTTGGGGAGGAGGATCATCACCTTGATCTTATATTCTGAGGCCATTCAACAAAAATTTTCAAGTGGATAACTCTCCCCCTAAATTATAGTAATTTGAAATTAAATTGATTTTTAAGTTTATGTTGAATATTTGTGGTTATCAGTAGAATTTAGGGTTATTTAGTTTATTTATGAAATTTTGAAGTGAAAGAAAAGCATAATATTGATAATTAGGGTTTGATAGATTTTGATAGTTGTAGGACGTATTACTATTTGAATGAGAATTTATAACTAAATAGGTAAACCCATGTCTTTTTTTAAACAACGATGATATTTGTATGGCAATTGTTGGATTTAGATTAAAAACAAGGGGGATTGGGATCACAGTTTTGCTAGTTTATGAATTAAGGCATGTGTGATTATTGAATGAGGTAGTAAAGGATTAATTTAGACCCCTAAAAAAAAGGAAACAAGAAAATGATAAATTTGATGGAGATTAATAAAGAAGAAGAGGAGTTCACATACACTAAGTATACTTCTAAGGCTTGGGTTGGATGTTGCTTATTTAAAGTATTATGTCATTAATAGGTGTTGGAAAGTCTTGGACATAGGTCCTAAGTCTAGTGCCTTTAATTAAAGAGGTATTTAAGTGTAGTGTGACTAAAGGTAGTGTGGTGAGAAAGTGATATTTGAAACAGTGAATTATTCTTGAAGAATTTTAGAAGGTCTCTTGAGTATACTAATCGATTGTCAGCCTTGTTAATGTTTTTATGATTTTTATAGATGTTTTGCTAAGTGATGAATTGTCATTTTGACGATGTCTCGTGAAGTATGTAGGATGCTTGATCAAGATGTTGGTAAGCTCAATGTGAGTGAATTGGTTTTATACAGTGAATTATACCAAAGTGTGTGTTTTGTGCATATGATTGGTGGTCATGTAGCCATGACTTACGTCTTGTTGGAATGCTTACTATGTTTTGGAAATTTCTTGGTTTTCTAAGTGAAGTGGGTTGAATGGTTAAAGTTTTAAAAATGGATTATGCTTGTTATAGTTGTGTTTATGTAAGAATACTTTGTTGTTGAGAATAATTAAAGAGCTTACATTATAGTCGGGCTCCAAAAAATTGCACGACCCGTGCGTTACAGGCCAAGGGATTCCCGATGCGTTCTGGGTTTCCAGATATTAATCTTTTTGTTGCAGGTTAATATTATCCTGACAATGGCAAAGTATATTATAGACTTTAGTGTGAGTCGAGAACCTAAGTGTCTAACGAGTATGCATCTCACCCATATTGAGTGCTGAAACTAAAGAACAAATTTTAATCTATTAAGTGAAGTGTTGTGCATTGCTATGGGTTTTGACCCCAATAGTATTTTAAAAAGGATTTTAGTTTCATTCTACTGAAAATTACAAAAAGCAATTTTTTACACTATACTACTATTATGTTCTTAGTAATTGAGTGCTGTTAAGTAATGTATGGCATGCAAACGTTCTGAGTTTTAAGGTTGTTAGTTATTCATTGACCGTACAGTTTACTAATCCTCTCTTTTTCCCCTTTTTCCTTGTTCAAAGTAAGTTATGTATTCATGGAAGAACAATTCTTTTATTAGTTATTATATATTAGGGGATGTTGACACATTATCTCATTTTGTTCTAATGCTCCTCTTGTAATTTGGTTGATGAGGAGTTTTATCTTTCATACTTGTGATTGTAATGCATTGATATTTTGGCTTCGTTGACCTCCTTAGGATCAACGCCACCTACCCCATCCCCAGACATGGTGTAACATTCCGTTAAGTATGAAATAAGTTGTGGATATCCAAGTGTATAACCCGTGAAGACTTTGTTAATTCCTTTGAACCTATTTAGTGGTTAATTTTTATTTGGTGATGTGTGCTCTGAGCAGGTAGCTCATGGAGTAAGAGACGTAATTATCATCAATGGTGTTTTACAGGTTGATTTATTTCAATCCTTGCTTAGTACGACTTTTCAAGCGGGACCTAAGGTATTCCCTTTAGAAACAATTTTTGTTCTTTGTTGTATGGTGAGCTCTTTAAGGACCATTTTTAACTTTTAATTTAGCTTTAAGGATTTCATAATAGAGTCTTAGCGATGTAATATTCCTCCTAGGGAAGGAGGGGTGTTATATTTGGTAGTATCAGAGCCTTAGGTTGCATCATGATCTGCTTGTGTGTGTAAATTGCTTGAAAGTGTGTGATTGATGTGCTAACCATGATTATTTCCATGATTTGTGAATATATGTTTATATGTTTGATGTCATGGTTAGGATGGCGTTTGCCCTTAGTGACTTTGTTTTTATGCCCTTCTAGTTGTGGCTTAGAGCATTAATTTCTTTTAGAGATGTATCGAACAATTCAATTATATGGGCCCAGAACGGCTCAATTGACCACATATTCAAGTACTTTGTGAGAAAAATTCCGACCGCAGGTTCTTGGGCTAAGATTGCTACTAATCTCTGCCGAAGGATGCTTCCTCGTAGATGGATTAATTTCACTTATCACAAGATGGTGAATTTTCTTCTCCAAGTTAAGTCTCAATTTGATAACCTAGGTTATATCCCAGCAGAAAGGCAAGCAGCAGCCGACTAGCTCGTTCTAAATGAGCTAGTAGGGCCTATTCAGGGGTGAGTGATTCTAGGGGGGCCGAAAAGGGAGGATAAGGTTGGAGAATCGCCAGATGCTCAATCCTCTTATGCAGTCCCTTCAAGCGGTGAGGTACCGGAGGGTAGCCTGTATGTGGGTACGATGGGTAAATGCTAATGGGTTAAACTACCCTAGGGGTTAGGGGTCAAGAAGGCACTATGGCTTACATGCTCGAGCTAATGGAAGAGTCGGATTATACAGAGCTTGCACTTATTCGGTAGTTAGCAGAGCGACTAGCCACAACCCAAATATAATGATTCTGACCAGTCTGTTATAGTCAACCCTGATGACATGGAGTTGGAAGGAGCAAAACCATATGAGACTAGTTCTTTAGGTGAAGAGTAAGCATCACCACCTTGTTCGCATGGAATGGTAGGAGGACCTGAACCTACCTAAGCTACATTAGCTTATCTCAGACTATATTAGTGTAACTAGTTTTTGATCCAAACTCTAGCTGGGATTAACAAAGTAGGTGGTAATCATTTAGTGACTATGAGTCATAAATGTTGTAATTAACTTTTTCAATGATACTGAAACGCCTACCGGCTGGTAAATACTTGAACTACTTATAATTATTTATCTATGTTTGGTGTGCTAATGCTACTATTATTGTATAATTAAATTATTATATTTGTGTAATTATATGAATTAATATATGTGTTTGAATGATGCTTGTGAATGAACAATTATGAATGTAACTTTTTTTTTTAAGTGAGTGGAGCTAGGTAGTATTATATGCGTATATATGTATTCGTTTAAGTAGATGCCACCTGGGATGGTGGTGCCACCTCCTCCTAAGCCAACAACCATGGATATGGTCTGTAAATTCAACAAGCTTAAACCCCCAAAATTCGAGGGAGGACCTGACCTATTACAATATGAGGAATGATTAAGGAAGATGCAGAACTTATTCATTTAATGGAATGTCCTGGATGCTTTAAAGTTCAGTTAGCCAGTAATCAATTCGAAAAGAAGGTATAATATTGGTGAGAAACGGTTAAATCCCATGAGGAAGAGCACGCTGTGACATAAGTTGAGTTCAAGAACCTTATAGATGCAAAATATTATACTACGGATGTTAAATGGGCCAAGGAGCAAGAGTTTCTTAGGTTTTAGCAAAGGAGGACTATGAGTGCGATGGAGTATACAACTAAGTTCAATGAGCTTAGTCACTTTGCTCCTGTTTATAGGCCACTGATGAGATGACGATGGAGCGATTTGAACATAGGCTAAAGGGTAAACTTAAGGTAGCAGTAGTGTGCTACTCTTATGCTAACTTCCAAGAGATGTACAAAAAAACTATTAAGATAGCTCGAGTAGTGGATGAGAATGAAGTCACAGAAAGAGAAGAGGTATAAGTACAAAGCAAGTTTGGTTCAGGCAATTCTAACCCCCAACCTGAGAGGAACCCCCAAAACGTTCAACCTAGGTAGTTTCAAAATAGGGGAAAGCAACCTGAAAGGGGTAGGGAGAGGAAGCTCTATGATAAGCGCCTTCGCCTCCACATTGGACCTTATAGAGGCACATGGGGCCAATGTTATGGTTACGGTGAATTTGGGCACTTAGTGGCTAATTGCCTAAAAGTTACATGGAGCTACTAAGAAAACCCCCAAAAGTAGAATTATGTATCAACCTCAACAATCAGTGCTGCTGGATTGCCCGCCAGTTTCTAACAAGAGAGAAGGCAAGTAGTCCAAGTTTTCTATCTTAGTCAAAACCAAGAGGAGGATCCTAATGCAGTCATGATAGTTGCTTCTTGAAAAAACTTATGCACATTTTCTATTTGATTCTGGTGCAAGTGATTCTTTTACGACCTCTAAATTCACTAAGAAACTTTTTAGAGATCCATTTGAAATGGATCATGTATTGTTTGTGACTACCCAGTGGGTTCTGTGCTACAAACTGATGTTATATATAGAAACTGTCATTTGAATATTAATGGAAAGAATCTTCCTATTAACTTGGTGAAAATAGAAATTTAAGTCTTAAATGTTATTTTAGGGATGGACTTGCTAGCCAAATATCAGGTAATTCTTGATTGCAAAAGAAAACTAGGCTCCCTCACCACTTTTTAAGGAGAGAAACTTTAACATAAGGAGAGCATCACTCAAAAAGAAATCTCGATCATCTCTGCTGTGCAAGCTTTCAGGTTAATTAAAAAGGGGTGCTATAGGTATTTATGTGCATCACTCAAAAAGAAATCCCTGTAGCAAATGAATTAGTCTAGGTGTTCAAGGATGTTCTTGGGGTACTACCAAATCACGGAATTGAGTTCACTATTGAGTTAGTGCCAATTACAACTCATATATATAAGGCTCCTTGTCGAATGACACCAACAGAGCAAGATGAATTGAAAGTTCAGTTCCAAGAATTATTGGACAAAGGACTAATCCAGCCTAATGTGTCTCCATGAGGAGCCCTAGTGCTCTATGTTAAGAAGAACGATGGAAGTTTGAGGCTATGTATTGATTATAGAGAGCTCAATAAGGTAACCATTAAGAACAGGTATCCTTTACCGAGGATAGCTGATTTGTTCAATCACTTGGCAGGATCAGCATCATACTCTAAAATTGACTTAAGTTTAGGTTATCAACAGTAGAAAATTAAAAAGGAGGATGTACCTAAAACCGCCTTTAGGATCCGACATGGACACTATGAATTCCTAGTGTTACCCTTCGGGTTGACGAATGCTCCAGCTTCCTTCATGAACCCTATGAACAGGGTATTTAAGCCCTATTTTGGATAAGTTTATAGTTGTTTTCCTTAATAATATCTTGATCTATTCTGGATCCAAGGAGAGCACATTGAACATTTAAGATCTGTATTGAGGACTTTAGAGGGGCACAACTTATCTGCTAAACTCAAGAAGTGTGAATTTTGGTTGGACAAGGTCTATTTTCTGGGTCATGTGGTGACCAACAATGGGATATCAGTAAACTCCACTAAGGTAGAAGCAATAGTGAATTGGACTAGACCTACAACTTTAACAGAAGTTAGAAGTTTACTGGGTATGGCAGGCTACTATAGGAGATTTATGGAATGCTTCTCCAAGATGGATTTGCCTATCACCAGGTTGATTCACAAGAACACTAAGTTTGAGTGCTCTAAAGAGTGTGAGCAGAGTTTCCAAAACTAAAGAAAAGGCTAGCATCAGCAGTTTTAGCAATTTCCGAGGGGATTGATGGATTTGTGTTCTATAGTGATGCCTCTAGAAAGGGTTTAAAATGCATCCTTACGCAAAAAGGAAAAGTGATTGCATACACTTCTTCCTAACTGGAAACCATATGAAGAGAATTAACTCACGCATGACCTAGAGCTATTGGCGGTAGTGTTTGCTTTGAAAATTTGGAGGCATTATCTATATGGATTTAGGTGAGATTTACACTAACAACAAGAGCCTTTAGTACATTTTCACCCAAAAAGAGTTCAATATGAGGCAAGAAGGTGGTTAGAACTTTTGAAAGGCTATGACATGTAAATCAAGTATCACCCAGAGAAGGCAAATGTAGTTGCGGATGCCCTAAGCATGAAATCAATAGGATCATTTGTCTGTCTACTTAATCAAGAAAAGAAGCTTCTGAAATTGTTTGAAAAACTCTAAATTGAAATTGTTTCATCTAGAGATAGAGGATACTTGGCAGCACTCTAAGTAGCCTTACCCCTAGTGGATGCGAGTAAGAAGAGAAGACCCTAAGTTAATGAAAATTAAGAAGGGAGTTGAAAAGGGACATATCAAGGACTTTCATATCAAGGAGGGCATCCTTTAGTTTAAGGGAAGACTCTATGTGTCAAATATTGCATAACTCAAGAAGGAAGGGATGAAACAAGCAACTTCACTTTTGCTATTCATCTTGTAATAACCAAGGTTTTCAACCTTTGGCCAACCATTTGAGTTAATATTTTTGTTAACTTATTCGATTTAGTTAGCCATATTAGACTAATTTTTGTATGATAATTGGCAGGAATATTTATGTGAGTAATTTTATTAATTTTTTCTGGTTAATTACGCTATTTTATAAAATTAGTGAATCTGTTAAAAATTTAATCGAGGCATAATTATGTGAAATAAGCAAGTCAAGCGAGGATACGAGGGGTCGAGATTAGCAAAATCAAATGATTTAGGTCCGAGCTAGGTTTAGTAAGTGAGTCTAAACAACAAAACAAAAAAAGAGGAAAAGGGGCAAAACGAGGCCGAAGCCCCTTCCTGATTCT
The DNA here is from genome assembly GCA_029747015.1 of Carnegiea gigantea. Lineage (NCBI taxonomy): Eukaryota > Viridiplantae > Streptophyta > Magnoliopsida > Caryophyllales > Cactaceae > Carnegiea > Carnegiea gigantea. Next base: position 231,904 of record JAKOGI010000788.1, on the reverse strand, counting down.
CTAACGGGACTAGGAGGTTCTCTCTACCCCAGCACCACGAACCACCACATGAAGAGAGAGATAGAGAGAGGGGCGACGGTGTGCCGCCACCATGCCTATGCCTGGTCAGTCGTCATGGTACATCCATGTGCCGGCTTTCCCGCGATAGAGAGCTACCATGACAAAAAGAGAGAAAGGTCAAGTGAGAGGTTGAGGCTTGACGCACGACAACCACCAGATGGGGGCAACAGCCTCTAATGGTTGTCGGTGACAAATTGGTGGCTGAGGATCATCTGGGGAAAAGGGTAGCACGTGGCAGCAAAGTGGAGGACGAGCGGGGAGCCACGAACGAAACCGCCACCATCACCACTGGTGGCCTGACTTGAAGGTCGAGAGAAAGAGGGATGAGGGAGGATGGGCAACAGCAACCAAGGCAACAGAACGACTCATCTTCATGAGGTGGGTTTTTCTCTGTTGTTGCTTCCGGGTTTGTTCGTTGAGTTCAACTCTGCCTAGTTTTATTAAGCAGTTTTGAATTGTTCTCGCTTACCCATTTGCATGCCATGCCGCCATGGTGATCCTCCTTGATGCCCAACAATCGTTCGATGAAGTGCATGATGGAACTGAGAATCCGAGCAATTGCCACGTTTGAGCTAGAGACCGACCATGTAACCCATAAATCGAGTCCTTAAACTTATAGCGAGGTGGGTGGTTCCTAATCCTCAAACCTTTTATTAATTTGCAAATATTTTTGAACTATTTGTGATAGTTGATTTAGTAGTTAAGTTGAAACTGTAACGAGTTGAGAAATTACAAGTAGTCGGTGAATCAATTGGGTTGAACTGAAATGGTTTCAAGAACTGTTGTGGTCAGTGCTGTGAGGAGGGAGTCTGGGTTGTGTGAAACTCCATGAATTATGAAGTGTAATATTGTGTTGTAAATGTGATATTAGTCAGATTCTACTGAAACTGATTCCAATAAGTTGAAAAGAGGTGTTAATTGTTAACATCGGGTTCGCATGTATGCTATGTGTGTTTTTATGAACCATGTTCAAGCCAAATTAAGGTGGCTAAAGCTACCAGGTTGCTTGGTTGTTTAAGTGTCTCAACTAATCAATACGTGAGTTCAGAAATTATTCATGAATGAAAATTGCTTGATTCACTAAATGTATTCCCAAGGTCTTAGTTGAATGACTGATTGTTTAGTCGTCCCTAAACTATATTGCTCAGGCTTATTTGAACGGACATATGGTTGCATTAGAGTGAACCTTAAAATGTACCTAGAATAGTCCTTTTTGACTAAGCGTTCATCTAATCTTAATGTTAAGTTGATTCAAGTTTAAAATGATGCCTCAATTGCCTTCGGAAATCACCCAAGTGAACTATTGAATCGGGAAGTAATATGAATCACAAATAAGTATGTTTTTAACATGTTTAAAGTCATGTATCGATAAGTGAGTAAGTGATTGCTTGATATGGCTAGCACGATAAGTCATGTGGTGAATAGGGAATGTTAGACCATTCGTTTGATGAGAGTATTAAAATAGAAATGTTACAAGCCCTGTTTATAACTCATGCGATGTTTCATTTGAATGCATAGAATTTCATGTCATGAAATGAGCAATTTGCATCTGAAACATTGAAAAGTCAAAATGCTTATGTGTGAATGCTATTAACTTCCAAAATGAGTTTCAATGTCACAATTCTGGATAAGTAAAGGATGATATGGCCATTAACTCATTTTAAGCATATTTTACCAAATGAGTGGTTTTATGCTTTTTAAATCGATGTGAAATCATTAACGCTTCTAGCCTCTTGAGAATGAGAATGTCATTGTTTGTGATACAATGAAAGTTGTAATGCAAGTGCATTTGATGTGAGATGTATCTAAAATGTTTTGGGCTAGGCAAATCTACTAAATGCTTGGACAAATGATTAGGGAGCAGACCCGGTTTGCTAGAACCCTAATCCCTAGGGAGATAGACCTAGAAGTGAGAACCCTAGAAGACCCTGACGAGGATAATGGTCAATTAATTTTCCCGAGGATAATGCGAAATGTGAGTGATGATCTCACTGGTACGATAGAATGTGAGTGACGGTCTCACCCATACCCAGCACAAATATGAGATTCTGATGCCTATGAAAATGATTTAGTACGTTACGTGTTATATGATGTAAATGCCTCGTTCGACGGTGATGTTGGTGTAAAGATTTGAAAAGATGTATATCTTCTTGAAAAGAGTTTATAGAGTTTCAATCATCCACCAAGTGCATAACGACGGTTTTATAAGAATTTCCAATGATTTAAGCGATGTGCATTAATCTTACTTTCTTGTAAGAAGGAGCCTCACTTGGTCATTTTGTTTAAACTCCTTAGCGATGGGTGTTTATATGTGGACTAAGTGTTCTATTGCACCCAATACCTGAATTGTTGCATAAGATAACTTATTAAATAATCCTGTGTCCTTGTTGTGTGCCATTATGCTTATATCGTGTGATGTTATGTTGATATAACATGGAAGTACCACTATTGAGCTACAAGAGACTTAGGTCAGGCAAGTTAGGTACCTTGTGCATGAATTAGAAGGAGAATAGGGTTATCATCATGCTAGAGAGGTCATTGAGGTGATGATAAATGTGGAAGACCCTACATACTTATTATATGATATTATATATCAGATTGTGTGTATGTGCTACCTAAAGTATGATGTGCAACTGTTTTATTTTCTGGGGGTTAGGAATCATTCATTGAGCGTATGGTAGTTCATCCCCCTATCTTTTTCCTTTTTCCCAGGTTCCTAAAATTACAGGTAGAAGTCAGTTCATATAAGCCGAGGTTGAGTCCACCTTGCTGCTCTAGAAGTAGACTTCTATGTTTTGTACGTTAAATTGTGAGCTTAGTAACGTATTGTGATGTAATTTAAGTTTTTGAGTACATATAAGCTAATTACTAAAGCCATGTAATGCATATTGTCTAGAAGTCATTCTGTAAGGTCATGTGAGTCGACCGTCTGATTTATCAATTGTCTTTTAGCTGGAGTTGTTTATTTTCTTTTGGAATGTAAATCTCGGTACTCTAGATATGTGATCCGTTGAGTTGTACTTTTCATTTCTTTTCTATTATTGAAATTTTTTATTTAATATACTCCGGATATGTGACCCGTAGAGTTGTGATCTCTAGCGTGTAGCCGTTGAGTTATAAATATATTTTTATGCATTTATCAAATGCATGAACCTATTGTCAGGCTTGAAGTCTTATTTTAGCCTATTTTTAGGCGGAACTCTGTCCGTTTTATCCTAGAATTTAAGTAGGAATTAAGAAATCGTTAATACTCCTAACCCTAGTGGTTAGGGGTGTTACACATCCTGGGAGCACTAAAGGATTAGGATGAAAAGAAATGTAGCAAATTTTATGGCTAGTTGCTTGACCTTCCAGAGAGTGAAGACTAAGCACCAGAAGCTAGGTGGTTTACTTCAGTATCTACTAATCCCGGTGTGACAACGGGAGCATGTCACCATGAATTTGATCACCGGCCTACCTAAGAGCACCTAGCACCATGATGACATTTGGGTAGTAGTCGACAGACTAACCAAATCTACTCATTTTCTAGCCATCAGGATCACATTCACTCCAGAGCAACTCGCTGATGTCTATATTCAAGAGATAGTCAAATTACGTGGTGTGCCCCTTAAGATATATCAGACAGAGATACTAAGTTCACTAAATTTTGGAAAGAATTCCAAATGTCAATGGATACTAAACTGCATTTAAGTACAACTTTTCATCCTCAAATAGATATGCAGTTAGAAAGGACAATCCAAACCTTAGAGGACATGCTGAGGGCTTGTACCCTGAGCTATAAGGGTAGGTGGGATCGCAACTTACCTCTAGTATATTTTGTGTACAAGGATAGCTATCACGCTACTGTTGATATGGCCCTATTTGAAGCATTGTATAGGCGCCAATATAGGATGCTAGTTTGTTAGGATGAAATAGGGGAAAGAGAACTATCTAAAGCAGAGTTGGTTAACCAAACCAATTTGGTGGTTAAAACCATGAGGGAAAGACTTCAAGCAGCTCAAAAAAGGTAAAAGAGTTATGTGAACTTGAGACGAAGGCCATTAGAATTTGAAGTAGGAGATCATGTGTTTCTAAAGGTTTCACCTCTTAAGGGAGCCTATGATTTGGGCAAAAAGGTATGCTTAGGCCTCGATTCATTACGTCGTTTGAAATCCTACACAAGGTGGACCAGTGGCTTACCAATTAGCCTTACTGCCCTCTCTACAAGGCATACATGAGGTATTTCATGTTTCCAACCTCTCCAAGTATGTACACGATCCAGATCACATAATCGACTATGAACCTTTCAAATCAAGGAAAACCTTGCTTTTGTGGAGGAACTAGTACGCATCTTGGAAAGGAAAGAAAGGAAGCTGCGAAACAAAACTATTCCTTAAGGCAAGGTCCTATGGAGGTATCTCAAAGTGGCTAAAGCAACCTGGGAGCCTGAATGCGAGATGCAAGGGAAGTATCCCAATCTTTTTACTACAAGTACTCTAAATTTTGAGGACGAAATTTCTTTAACTGGGGGAGCGTGTAAGGTCCATGAAATTTAGTTTAGTTAATTACATCGGTTAGTTTAACTAAGTTGATTTATTCGTTTAATTTCATGATTATTTGATGTTTTCTTTTAGGTAAATAGGTGCTCATAATTAAGTGTGGTTCAATTAACTATTTAATTTTGAATTTTAAGTTTTTATATACATTGCCTAATTTGTGTCAATATTAGTTGAATTTTTTTGGCTAACTCTATTATTGGCTAGAAAGAGAAAAAGGGGGGAGGGGAATTTATATGATCAGGGAGTAACCACATAGTTTTTAGTTCTTTTTTTAAAAAAAAAAAAAGAGAAAAAGAGAGGGGGCACGACTCAACAGGAACAAATCAGGGGGTTTTTATCACACATAGTCACAGGCCATACACACAGCACAGCACACTCAACACACACACAGATGCACATTTCACAGCAGAGAAAGAGAGAGGACAGGAAGAAAGAGAAGAAAGAGAGTGGAAGAAGAAAGGAAGAAGAAGGGAAAGAGGAGGAAAAACTTGGGGAAAAGGATCATCACCTTGATCTTGCATTCGTAGTCCATTCAACCAAAATTTTCAAGTGGGTAACTCTCTCGCTAAATTATACTAATTTAAAATTAAGTTGATCTTTGGGTTTATGTTGAAAGTTTGTGATTATGAGTAGAATTTATGGTTATTTAGTTGATTTATGAAATTTTGAAGTGAAAGGAAAGCATAATGTTGATAGTTAGGATTTGAGGGATTTCGAGAGTTGTTGGATCTATTAGTATTTAGACTAGAATTTTTGACTAAATTGGTAGATCCATGTTCTTTTTGAACAACCATGATATTTATATGGCAATTATTGGATTTACGCAAAAAAGGGGGATTGGGGTCACAATTCTGCTGGTTTATGGATCAAGGCTTGTGTGATAATTAAATGAGGCAGTAAAGGATTAATTTTGATAGAAAAACTAAGGGAAACAAGGAAAAGAGAAATTTGATGGAGATTAATAAAGAAAAAGAGGAGTTTATATACACTAAATATACTTCTAAGGCTAGGGTTAGATGTTGGTTATTTAAAGCATTAGGTAATAGGTATTAGAAAGCCTTGGACATGGGTCAAAAGTCAACTGTCTTTAATTAAAGGGATACTTAAATATAGTGTGACTAATGGTCATGTGGTAAGAAAATGATATTTGAGACCGTAAATTATGCTTGAAGACTTCTGGAAGTTCTCCTGATTATACTAATTGATTATTAGCCTTGTTACTATTTTTATGATTTTTATGGCATCCTTATTATTTAGGATGTTTTGTCAAGTGATGAATTGTTATTTTGACAATGACTTGTGAAGTACATTGGATGCTTGATCAAGATGTTGGTGACCTCAATGTATTTTATAAAGTGAACTATGCTAAACTGTGTGTTTGGTACTCATTGGTGTTTATGTTACCATGGCTTAAGTATCATTAAAATGCTTATCGTGTTTTGAAAATTTCTTCATTTTCTAAATAAGGTGGGTTAAGTGGTTAAAGTTTTAAAAAGGAATTGTGCTTGTGAAAGTTATATATATATGAAAACACTTTGTTATTGAGAACAAATAAAGGGCTTGCATTATAGCAGGGTTCTAAAGAATTACACAGCCTATAGGTTCCAAGCCAAGGGATTGTTCGGGCTTCCGGATATTAACATTTGCATAGCAAGTTAATATTATCCTGATAAAGGTAAAGTACATTATAGACTTTAGTGTGTCCCGGAAGTCTAAGTGTCTAATGGGTATGCATCTCGCCCTTATTCAGAAGGAACTAATGACTAACAGCTAAAGAATACCCTAAAAATGAATTTTAATCTATGAAGTGAAGTGTTGTGAATTTCTCTGGATTTTGACCCCAAATAGTGTTTTAAAAGAGATTTTAGCTTCACTCTACTGAAAGTTGCAAAAAGCGATTTCTTACACTGAACTAGTATGACGTTCTATTAATTAAGTGTTATTAAGTAATGTATGGCATGCAAATGTTTTGGGTTTTAAGGGTGCTAGTTATTCACTGAGTATGTGGTTTGCTCGTCCCCTTTTTTCCCCCTTTTTTGAGGTTCGGAGTAAGTTCTGTGGCCATGGAAGAACAATTCTTTTGCTTGTTATTGTATGTGAGAGATATTGATGCATTGCCTCATTTTGTTCTAATGCTTCTCTTATAGTTTGGTTGATAAGAAGTTTTATCTTTTGAACTTATAATGTTGTAATGCATTAGTAGTTTGGCTCCGTTAACCTCCTCAGGGTCAACACTACCTACCCTATCACCGAACAGTTTGTAACATTCCATTAAGTGTGATATAAGTTGGTGGATATCCCAATGTGTGACCCATGAAGACTTTGTTTCTTCCTTTGAACCTATTTAGTAATTAATTTTTATTTGGTGATATGTACTCCAAGCACGTAACTCATGGAGTAAGAGATGTAATTATTGTCAATGGTGTTGCATAGGTTGACTTGTTTCAATCCCTTGCTTAGCGCGACTTTTCAAACAGGACCTAACGTATTTCCTTCAAAAACAACCAAAAAAAAAGAAATCGCTCTTTCTTGTGTTGTGAGCTCTTTCAGGATCATTTTTAACTTTGCCATCAGGATTCCATAATGGAGTCTTAGCAATGTAATATTCCTCCTAGGGAAGGAGGTGTGTTATATGAACGAATTCCTAAAATTATATTAACCTCTAAATGTACTAGAAACAAGTGCTATAATTGAGATGGAGAAGAATTGATTGATGAATTGTAGTACTCAATACCTCCTTTTATGGTGGTGATAGCCTTCCTTGACTTTTCAAATTCTTGTTGGACTACATTTCTTATTCTCTACTCTTGATTTATATAAGGAAAGCCATCATGATTAGGAATTTGTTTGGAATCCACTTGATTTGCGATTTCTACTTGGCTACAACTTTCCAAAATCTTTTCCAATTATTCTAGCATGCCAAGTTAATGACCTAATTATTTCATCAAATTATTATTCCTGCACAAGCATGAAAAAACCAGACAAAATCTAAAAATAATCTCAATTATCAGTAAAAACTAAGTTATTAGAAGCATCTATTTAGTCACTTCTGGTGATTGAACATTAAGAAACCAAAAGACTGATTATTACTTAAATACCCCTTATTTTATTTGTGCCATCAGATATTTTAGATGCGAAAATCCAAATCCCTTTCCCCCTCTTCTAGCCCAATCGAATTCTCTCTCTCATACAACAAAAATTTGGGCTTTCATTTAGGCTAATGTCATTATTTGAATTGACATAAAAACAACTTAATCTTTTTAATTTCTAAGCGTACTTTTAATTCATGTTTATTTTATGTTATATACATGTATATATTCTCTCTTTTCAAGGAAAAAAAACTGCACATGACCTTATTTTTTTGCTCTAATAGAACTATGTATACAAGCTGTATAAATTATTTTGAATAATATCTTTTCATTGAAAATTATCAAGCTTAACTACCTTAATAAATATGTATCATTATATACTTTTCTAAGTTCTAAATAATTTTTTGAATGATGTTATGAAACTTAACCTAGAAGCCTTAATGTCATCCAAGCTTTGCAACATATAAAATTTTGAATATCAAATTGAAGTGCACGCACTAGAATTGAAGTGCGCACTCTAGATTTCACCACAAAAAAGGTCATCCTTTCACTCTCATTCAACCACACTTAATTAAGTGTAGCAGAAAAATAAGTGAAAATGAGTATCCAATATTTTCCCCACACATAATACGTGAGGAAAAATATAACCACTAAAGAGAGAACGAATACAACCAGCCAACTCTAATGACTTTAGAGTTAAAATCCCTGAATTTGAAGGCAAGCCTCATCCAGATAAGTTTCTAGAATGAATGCATGTGGTTGATCGCATCATTGAGTACAAGGAAGTTCCTGAAGACAAGAAGGTTAAGTTGGTTGCTCTTGGGCTCAAAAAGTACGCTTCACTGTAGAGGATGAACTTATGTACCCAAAGAATGAGGAACAAAAAAGCAAAATCAGGACTTGGGAGAAGATGAAGGAAAAACTCAAGTCATGGTTTCTACCCCCAACCTACGTTCAAGATAGCTATTCCCAACTCCACAACCTAACCCAAGGCGGCCTTAATGTTGAAGAATACATGAGAGAGTTTGAAAAATTTTTGATCAAATGTGGGATTCAGGAATCAGGAGAGCAAACCATAGTTAGGTACTTAGGAGGCCTTGAGCCTAAGTATGCTAATGTGGTGAAACTACAACAATGCATAACCTTTGATGAAGTTTGTGTCTTAGCATATAAAGTTGAGCAGCAAAGGAAATCAAGATCCTTTAAGCTTGAGTTTTCAAAAACCCCTACCTCAAGATCAACCCTCTAGTAAAGGGACCCCCATTTCTTTCCCTAAACCCACGGTACCCATTCCTTCCACCCCATATAAGAACCAAACTGCACAATAAATCCTACCCCCACAAAATAGACTTAATCCTACTCTTTTGGGCACTAAAAGGTATTTTAAATGTCAAGGATTTGGACACATAGCTGCGGACTGCACAAACCATAAGATCATTATATTAACTGAAAGGGAGGCAGTAAGGAGGAAGAGAATGAAGAGGAAAAGAAAGCTTATCTGATGGAAGAACAAGAGGAGAACCAGGAAGAAGTTGAGGAGAAAGCTGACGGGGAGAAATGCTTGTTTTGAGGAGAGTTTTGAGTGGTTCATAAGGAGATGAAAATGAACAAAGCGAGCATATCTTCTGCTCTAGATGTACAATTCAGGATAAGGTATGTTCATTGATTATTGATGGAGGAAGTTGTGCTTATGTTGTTTCACTTAGCATGATTGAGAAACTAGGCCTCTAAGACACGGTACATCCATACCCCTACAACATTCAATGGTTGAACCAAAGCAAAGGGTTACAAGTTAACCCTTGGTGCTTAATCTCTTTCTCCATTGGAAAAAACTACCAATATGAGTTATGGTGTGATGTGATCCCTATGGCTGCATGCCATATCTTACTAGATAGGTCGTGGTTTTATGACAAAAAGGTGATGCACAATGGTTACTTAGACATGTACTCTTTCTTCAAAGGAGGAAAGAAAATCACCTTGGTACCTTTATCCCCTGTTGAACTCTATAAAAGCAAATCACAATAGAACTATGAGCATTTGAGCCTTTTTCTCACTTGTCATGAACCATTACTTAAAGCTGCTTATCATGAACTTAGAGCTTTTAAGGGACGGATCCTTCCAGTTCAAGATGAGTATAAAGGTCCACCCCCATGACATACATTCCTCAAAGGACATTTTCCAAGATTGGTTTGAGGATAATAACTTTTAAGAGCAAAAGAGGCTTATTTGGATGGTTAGTTATATTTTAGCCTGGCGGATTTAATTCTGTACTTAGCAAGTGATTATCTAGCAAATTTAAGGGCCAATTTTCCTCAACAAGGGGATGATGATGGAGATCCATCAATGAAGTACGATATAGGCCTTCAAGTCAGTTAAGATAATCCACATTCATCAGCCAAAGTCAAAGAAATGACCCACATTCTGTTAGGGTCCAAACCGGAATGTATTGGGTTTAATCTCATAAAACAGCCTGATTTTGTGTTCAAAATTGCTTAGGCCTCCTTGAGTTTGAATCCCTTATTTTTGTATATTTTGGTTCCTAAGGAAGTCAGCTATCAAGGCATGCAAGAACTTTAAGGTTAAAACAAGCACAAATTGAAGATTCAAGGCATTGTTGCAAACTATGCTGGATTAGGCCCTAATCTGCCAAGGTTCTGCTGTGTGGTATTTTAAGAACCTTAAACACAATTCAGCCTTAATTTTCTGATTGGAAGAGTTTATTAACATTCTAAGGTTTCCCCCTAAATAAGGAAGCCAAGAGCAAATCAACAAAAGCTAAGCAAAAGAGCTGCACAAAAATCGAGTAAAACTGGCTTTCAAACCCAGTTGATTAGCAAGGTGGATTCCTCTTCCTTTTGAATGTGCCAACCATCTTTTCTATGTTATTGGTTGTTAATGTTGGTTACAGACATGCTTACGAGCACTTTTAGGCTTAGTAAAGTGTACAACCACTAGAAAGCAAGGAAGGAAAGGTAAAGCAACCGGATTTGCTAGTCGTAAAGGGGAATGTTCCCAGCAGCCTTTTTCTCTCCCCACCATGTGCAAGCAGCCCTTTTAAGCTGATTGAGATGCTTCAAAATGAGTTTAGTCATTAACCTTTTGCTTTGCTAGACTCATTGAATGTAATTAGCTTAGTTAAGCATGCTTTGTACTTAAGCTTCATTTAACTAGTTTTAAGCTTTGTAGAAGGTTTCCTAAGCATGAAGAAACCTCTAATCTATCCTAGGTAGAAAAGGGGATGTGTGTATAAGCCATCAAGGAGCTCACTTTGTAAAAGCAGCTTTATGTATAGAATGAAAGAAAGTTGATCTTTGCTCCTTTGAGTTTCTTGAAGCACTTAACTTACTTATCTTAGCTTAGGCTGAGTTAGGTGGTGAATAAGTGAGTCTTAATTCTTGATTATGTAACGCCCCCAAAATGTTAATGACATAATTTATGGAAAACTGCAGCGGAAGACTTAATAATAGAAGGCACTACAGCCGTCCTGATAAGGACAAGACTCACTGAAACCATTCAATCTTGCAACTCATGTTCATAATCACAATATCTATTAAATTGAAACACTTTAAGACCAAATTCCATAATAGTTCAACTTCAATACAATCGACTTAATCATACCATGTGCTAACTCTCACTCTACACGACACAAGTATATTGAATATAGACCCAACTTGACCCTGAGGTCGATCTCAACATTCATGCTATGCTAAATCCACTGTGAGCATCTGTTGACTTCCAAAATGGCTTGCTAAATGGAGAAACATGTGAGACTTCATCAACTAAAATGGAAAATATGAAAACAATTCAAAAATGTGAGCTAAAACTCAGTACATGTATTCCTGTATTGTAAAATGAGGATAGAAACACTGTTGATGGGTACCCGCCTTATCAATTCATTTAGCTCATGATAATGATGAAAATGAAAGTAATATGAAACTGAATTGCTCATTATTATCTAGATGTGAACTCCTTGCAATGATATGATCTATACATAGGTGTACACTTGCCAATCCGATCAAGAATTGGCCTGAAGCTGCGCGGGTAAACGATGGGCTGATGCCCTATAGATGATAACTGATGGGATCACAAATTAAATGGTAAATCACTGTATAAACTGATTCATTGATAAACTCATTAAGAGTTATAACTTGATAACCATGTTCTGCTTTCTGAAAATACAAGCAATGGACGTACCTTGAGTCTTTAAAAAAAATGTCATCTGACTTGATAAATATGTTCTGACTTAATAACACTTGTGCATAACGGAGAACAATAACTAGGCCTTGATTCTATTTCATAGATGTTATTGTAGGTATGTGTAGTCAGTAAATGATCCTTACTCACATAATTGAGTAAGTATGTATAATAGAAATTGAGTAATTAAATAGCATACATAGCTTGGGTATTTCAATATAACTTGAAACTGAATTAATGAAAGTAATTAAATCCGATATAAAGTAAATGAAAGTAAAATAGACCACAATGAGATGAATGAGATTACAAAGGAAAAAGCTTTGATGGTGACAAATGAGACAGTGGTTGTGGCCTTATCTGAGATAGATTGCTGGTACGGGTTCAAGACTCGCTGATGTATAGCTTGGTTTAAGATAACAGGCAGTACACTAGATTGGCTTGATAAATACATTTGGTACATTCTGAATTGAGTAAGTAATAAAGGTTTGAAGCCAAGATAGATATATCTTGGTTCAAAATAGCATAAACTGCAATAACTTGGTCTGATAAATATGGTTTCTGAGTCACAACTTTTCCCACTTCTCATATTTCATTCATAAATCCATTAGATATAGAATTCCACCCCAAATAAGTCATCACACTCAATAGAACTATTAGGCTTACTAAACTTGGTATTTTCGTTGTAAAATCCATAATTGATTCAAAGCTCATAAATAAGCTCTTAAATTGTATACCTGTCTTCTTCTTTCTCATTAATCAAGCTAAAAGCTCCATGATAGTTCATGAATATTTATTTTCCCCTTAAATGACCTTACTTGGCTCAAAATACACAAACTGAGTGTGTGATCAATCTCACTCAATCTTTATTATTGTTCTTTACACAATTACTCAAAATGCTTCCAAAAATCATCAAATTCAAAATACTCAACCAAAATTTATGAAATCTTATAGGAAATTCGAAAATAATATGGACAATCTACAGTAAAATTTTTAGAATTTTTCTCCAAGTATACGTTGCACAGAATTTGCAATAACAGCCCAATTTGCACCAAAGCATGTCAGTTTATTTCAAAAATTCATAACTTTCACCCTTGAGCTCAAATGGGGACCTAAAACCCTAATATGAAAATATTAAGAAGTCCTGAAAATTTTTCATTTGCAACACAAAACATGATTCCCACAATATGATTCCCAAAATAGGGCTAAAACACAAGTGTATCAGTTTTGGGTAAACCTGCGCAGTTCTAGCAAAATAGCCATAAGTTTGTCCACAAAACTTGGATTAAGGCGATTCAAAAGGCATTTGAAAGATAATTCATTGATCTAGCTCTCCACCAAAATGCATGAGTTTTGGACAAGCCACACATTACCAGTTTTTTCGGGAACAGACCCCTGTTTTCAGGCCCTTCACAGCTTGCTACCTACTTTGTTATCCTCCTTTTTCGCATAATTACCCTCTAAAATCACTTGTTGAAATTATCAAACCATAGGGTGATCCTTAACATCACATTAGACGACCACAATCCATAATTTTTACTTTACAATCATCCAAGATTCATTTTCAATCCAATAACATATCCAACATCATAAATCACCCCATGTGATCCAAATGAACATATTTAATACAAAAACTCACCTAAATCAAGCACGATCATGAAAACCTTAACTCTTGCTCATTCAAGTGAACATCCAAATAACCATAATTGGCTTCAAAATGTTCATCTAACATCATATTTTTCATGATTTACAATACAAATCATAACAAGATACATAAACAAGCTCAAACTCATACTTGCTTAGTTTCAAATCACTTGATCATGTTCTTGATCAAATACCCATAGCTCCAAACATCTTAAAGTCAATACAAATTGCATAATAACTATTAATTTGATCATATAAACAATAATAATAACTAAAACAATCCCAAAAACTCAAAATCGAACAAATTAGGGTTTGGGTATACCTTACTTTAGGCTTGAATTAGAGGGAGGAAGGGGCTGTTTTGAGTGATTTTAGTGGTTGGACATAATAGCTAGTAGTAAGGGGAAGGCAGCTAGGAGGTGGCTGAAAAAGTGGCTGGAAACCATCAAAAATAGCAGCACAAGGGGTAGCAACTGCTGCCCCTATTTTCTGCAAAAAGGGGGTGAGGTAGAGAGACAAAATGGAGAGTTGGGACTTGTTATTTTTCCTGAATTTTTGTGTGGAAAAATTGTCAATTAATAGCCACATACAGCTGTAAATTTTCAACCCAAAAAGTAGTTTTTTGCTAATTAAAATTAGGTGCTAAAATGAGCAATTAGTGAAATAACAAAGTTAGCAAGGTTTTGGGCTTTTGTTTTGGGCCTAACAAGCTAAGTTCTTCCTTGAAAAATTATTCGAAGTGTTGGAACAATTTCTTTTTTTGTATTACTCGGTATTAAAGTGTACTAAAGGTAAGAAAATAATTAGTCACTAAATTATACTTACCGATGTCTAATATCAATTCACTCGATGTTTAATCAATCGACTAAACTTGAATTAACAATCAATAAAACTTGAATTTCAAAGCGGGACCCAAATAAAATATCCTCCAATCGGGATGATTAAATACGATAAATAAAAGTGAAAAACTTAAATGATATAAGGTAATTTTGTAAATATATAAATTGAGTGTAATTGAATTAATAAAAATGATTTGGTTAAACAAATAACCATGAGTGATTAAATCAATAAATATGATTAATTAAATGAACAAACATGATTAATTAAATAAATAAATATGATTTAAATAAATAAATATGGGTTAGGATCGGGTTATTACAGATTAGGTGATATTTCTGTATCCTAATTAAGGTTAAGGGCCCTAATCTTATTCTTGGTGGTGTTTCTATATCCAAGAAACAAGCTTAGTTTCTTTATCCCTTTTGATTCCTACATTCCAATTCACCTTAAACGCAAGCTAGGTTTAGTTTGTTCTTAGCTAATCTTTGCATTCTCTTGAACATGAGTTGAATTCATACGTGCATCCATCAACAATCGTATCAGAGCTAAGTTTCTCCTTGGCCTTGAAACCACCCCCACGTTCTAAAATCAGCCCCAAACACATCCTATAAACACATTCACCAAATCAGATTCAAACTCATCCGGTTTTCACCATAAGTGCAAGTATGAGTTTAGAAGAGAAACTAGAAGTTGTTTCGAAGAACAACCAAGGTATTTCAGCTTCTAATCAAGAATTCAAGGATTATAATCAAGAACTCAAGGATTCTAATGAGCATTTAAGAAGGCAGCTTAGCGAGTTGATGAAGCAAAAGCAGAAAAGCCATGCTTGTCCCTCCAGTTCCGTTCACGGTAAGGAAGATGAGGCAGCTAGCAACCCTCAAAGTTCTTCTAGTTATGAGGAACCTTTTAGAAGGGTGAGAAGAGAATGAAGACTATCATCCAGCTCTAATGACTTTAGAGTTGAAATCTCTGAATTTGAAGGCAAGCTTGATCCAGATGAGTTTCTAGAATGGATGCATATGATTGAACGCATCTTTGAGTACAAGGAAGTTCCTGAAGATAGGAAGGTTAAGTTGGTTGCTCTGCCTTAGAAAGTATGCTTCACTATGGTGGAAGAACTTATGTGCTAAAAGAGTAAGGAATCAAAAAAAGCAAAATCAAGACTTAAGAGAAGATGAAGGCAAAACTCAAGTCACAGTTTCTACCCCTAACCTATGTTCAAGATAGCTATTCCCAACTCCACAACCTAACTCAAGGTAGCCTCAATGCGAAGAATACATGAGAGAGTTTGAAAAACTCTTAATCAAATGTGACATTTAGGAACTAGAAGAGCAAATCATAGTTAGGTACTTAGGAGGTCATGAGCATAAGTATGCTAATGTGGTGGAATTGCAGCAATACATAACCTTTGATGAAGTTTGTCTCTTAGCTGATAAAGTGAGCAGTAAAGGAAATCAAGATCCTTTAAGCGTGAGCTTCTAAATCCCTTACCTTAGGACTAACCCTCCAACGAAAAGAACCCCATTTCTTTCCCTAAATCCATAGCACCCAGTCCTTCCACCCCACATAAGAACCAAACACCACAACACAACCTACCCTCATAAAATAGACCTAATCCTACTCCTTTGGGCATTAAAAGGTGTTTTGAGTGTCAACGATTCGGACGCATAGTTGTAGAGCACACAAACTGTAAGATCATTACTTAGCCCAATGGGAGGTAGCAAAGGAGGAAGAGAATGACGAGGAAAAGGAAGTTTATCTGATGAAAGAACAAGAAGAGAATCAGGAAGAAGTTGAGAAGAAAGCTGATGAGGAGAAATGCTTGCTTTGAGGGGAGTTTTGAGTGGTTTACAAGGAGATGAAGAAGAACAAAGAGAGAACATCATCTACTCTAGATGTATGGTTCATGATAAGGTACGTTCATTGATCATTGATGGAGGAAGTTGTGCTAATTTTGTTTCACTCAGCATGATTGAGAATCTAGGCCTTCGAGCCACGGTCTATCCACATCCCTATAACATCCAATGGTTGAACCAAGGCAAAGGGTTACAAGTTAACTCTTGGTGCTTAATCTCTTTCTCCATTTGAAAGAACTACCAAGATGAGTTATGGTGTGATATGATCCCCATGGATGCATGCCACATCTTGCTGGGTAGGATACAGTTGTATGACAAAAAGGTGATACACAATAGTTACTTAAACACATACTCTTTCTCCAAGGAAGGAAAGAAGATCACCTTAGTACCTTTATCCCCGTCTAATCTCCACAAAACCGAACCACAATAGAACCATGAGCATTTAAGCCTTTCTTTTACTTGTCATGAACCATTACTTAAAGCTTCTTATCATAAACTTAGAGCTTTTAAGGGATGAATTCTTGTTCTTTCAGATGAGTACAAAGGTCCACTCCCGTGTCATCCATTAGCCACCTCAATCCTTAAACGTTCACATTTTCCAAGATTGGTTTGAGGAAAACAAATTTTAAGAGCAAAAGAGGCTCATTTAGATGGTTAGTTATGTTTCAGCCTGGCGGATTTAAGTCTATACTTTATAGATGATTATCTAGCAAATTTCAAGGTAAATTCTCTTCAAAAAGGGGAGGAGGATGGAGATCCATCAATGTAGCATGATTTAGGCCTTCAAGTCATTCAAGATAATACACATTCATCAGCCAACGTCTAAGCAGTTTCCCACATTCTATTAGGTTCCAAACGAAAATGTACCAAGTTTAATCCCGCAAAACAGTCCAGCTTTGTGTTCAAGATTACTTAGGCATTCTTGAGCTTTATGTCCATTATTTTTTATATTTTGGTTCCCAAGGAAGTCAGCTATCAAGGCATACAAGAAGCTCAAGGTTAAAACAAGCACAAGTTGAAGATTTAAGGTAGTTTTACAAGCCATGCTGGATTAGGCCCTAGTCTACCAGGTTATGTTTGTGTGTTATTTTAAGCACCTTAAACATAATTTAGCCTTGATTTTCTGATTGGAGGAGTTTATTAACATCCTAAGGTTCCCCTCTAAGCAAGCAAACTAAGAGCAAATCAGCAAAAGCGAAGCAAAAGAGCGGCATAAAAACCAAGTAAAACCGGCTCTCAAACCAGGTTGGTTAGCAAGGTGGTTTCCCCTTCCTTTTTGAAGGTGCCAACCTCTTTTTTGCGTTATTGGTTGTTAATGGCGGTTAGAAACATATGTATGAGCACTTTTGGGCCTATTAAAGTGTACATCCATCCATTAGAAAGCAAGGAAGAAAGGCAAAGCAACTAGATTGGCTAACTGTAAAGGGGAATGTTCCCAGTAGCCTTTTTCTCTATCCACCATGTGTGAATAGCCCTTTTAAGCTAATTGAGATGCTTAGAAATGAGTTTAGTTATTAACCTTTTGCTTTGCTGAGCTCATTGAATGTAATTAGCTTAGTTAAGCATGCTTTGTACTTGAGCTTCATTCAACTAGTTTTAAGCTTAGTAAGAGGTTCCCTGTAATAGCCAGGGTTTTTAACCTTAGGCTAATCATTTGGGTTAGTATTTTTATTAACTTTTTTGATTGAGTTAGCTATATTAGACTAATTTTTGCATGATAATTAGGTGTGTTAATTTTTCTTGGTTAATTATGCGATTTTATAAAATTAGTGAACTCGTTAGAAATTAGCCAAATCATAATAACACGAAATTAGCAAGTTGAATTAGGATATTTATGGTTGAGATTAAGCGAGATGAGATGATTTAGGACCAAATGCAATTTAGTAGGTAGGATTAAACAAACCACAAAAAACAAAAAAGGGGCTTAAGCCCCTAGTCGTTGCAGATAGAAGCCACAAAGAGGGGCAGAACCCCTCTGGTTCTGCTCTTCGCCTTCCTCCTTAATGAACAGACCAAGAGCTAGAGTAAGAGAGGAAAAGGGAGAGAAGGGAGCAACGGTGCCGCCGTCGGCATGGGTTAACCACCGTTCCCCCCTCTCTAACAATCCCAAGCCTAAAAACAGAGAGAGAGTGATCGAGTGAGAGCGAGGGAGTGAACTGAGAGGCAAGGAGAGCACGACAGCAGCATACCAGCGGTCAGCCACACTTGGTGACCTTTGCGCAGCCAGTGACCACCGGTCCATAGCGCCTCAGTTAGCCGTGCATGAGCACGCGAAATGGGAGTTGGGGGTTAGGGTTTGAAACCCTGTGCACACCACCACCATGACTGCCACTGCCAGAGGTTCGACGTGGCTTCGGTGAGAAGCAGGCCAAGACAGAGAACTAAAATGGGTCTGGCAGGCTGGTTCAAAGATCGCATTTGGGTAACGAATTAGGAGTCGAATTTCTTGTTCCTGAGCATCTACAACAACACCCAAAAGCTCTTAGAATGGGTCCTTAGTTTGGAGTCGAGGTGGCTGGTTCCTAATCCTTAAATCTACTACTAATTTACAAATATTTTTAAAATATCTGTGATAGCTGATTTAGTAGTTAGATTGAAACTGTAACGAGTTGAGAAACTGTAAGTAATCAGTGAATCTTTTAGGTTGCACTAGAATAGTTTTGAGGACTGTTGTGGTTAGTGCAGTGAGGAGGGCGTTCGGGTTGTGTGAAATTCGTGTATTACGAAGTGCAATGCCGTGTTGAGTGCCAAAGCTAAGTCGATGTGCGTCAATGAACTAAATGTGATATGTTAGCCTTGGGTTCACGCATGCATTACGTGTGTATCCTTGAATTGAGTTTTATGCTAAATTGACGCATTCATAACTGTTTGATTGCTTGGCGCGTTAAGCAGACTTAAGCAAATGGACATGTAATTGCACTTGAATGAACCCTATGTCATACCGAGAATACTTTCCTTTATTCAATCGTGATGTCAAGTTGCCTCAAGTCGAAATGTGTGACTGTCTATAGCAGATAGACCAGATGTTGGCTAAGGGTGGTAGTGATTATGCAATGTAAACCCCTTTCATGACCTTCATGACATCTCTTGAATATGTTTAAAATTTTATGTCATCAGATGAAATGTTTGCATCTGAAGTGCGAAAAATCAAGATAATTATGTATGAAGGCAATGTTACCTTTAAAACGAGTTTTAACACCTGTCTTGAAGAGTGTACGAATATGTAGCCATTAACTTGTTTCAAGGATATTTTACCAAATGAGTGGTTTTATACTTTTTAAATCGATGTGAAATCATTAAGGTTTCTAGCCTCTTGAGAATGTCATTGTTTGGACTACAATGAAAGTTGTAATGCAAGTCCATTTAATGTGAAATGCATCTAAAATGTTTTGGGCTAGGTGAATGATGCTAAATTTTTAGACAAATGAATAGGGAACAGACCCGGCTTATGGGAACCCTAGTGCCTAGGGAGATAGACCCAGAAATGGGAACCCTAAAAGACCCTGACGAGGGTAATGATTAACTAATTTTCCCTGGGGATAATACGAAATGTGAGTGATGATCTCAGCAGTACTATGGAACGTGAATGACGACCTCACCCATACCAAGCAAAATATGAGAATCCAATGCCTAATGAAAATGATTTTGTACACGTATATGATGTAAATGTCTCATTCAAGGGTGATGTTAGTGGAAAGATTTGAAAAGGGTGTATATCTTCTTGAAAAGAGTTTTTATTGAATACCTGTTTATCTGCCAATTGCATCACGATGGTGATATAAGAATTTCTATTGTTTTTAACAATGTGCATTAGTTTCACTTGGTGATTTAAATAAATTCCTTGACAATGGATGTACATATGTGGACTAAGTGTTCTCTTGTATCCAATGCTTGAGTTATTACATGAAAATAGCTTATTTATGAGTCCTGTGTGTGAGTTATGTGATGTTATGTTGACATAACATGGGATTACCACTAATAAGCTATAAAAGACTTAGGTCAGACAAGTTAAGTATCTTGCGCGTGAATTAGAAGGAGAATAGGGTTACCATCATACTAGAGAGGTCATTGAAGTGATGATAAATGTGGAAGACCCTACATGCTTATTTCATGATATTATATATATCAGATTGTGTGTGTGTGCACGCTACCTAAAGTATGATGTGCAACTGTTTTGTTTTCTGGGGGTTGGGAACCATTCACTGAGCGTGTGGTAGCTCATCCCCCTATCTTTTCCCCCTTTTTCCCAGGATTTGGTTATTATAGGTAGAGTCTAGCCTACACAAGTTGAACCAGAGGCTTGTTGCACTTTGGAAAGATGTGAAGGGCTTATGTAACGTAGATTTATGAGTTTGTTAATGTTGTGTAATGTATTCATAAGTATGCGAGCCCTATAAGTTAATTACATTGGTTCATGTATAGCGTAAGTAATAATCGCTCTGAATGGCCGTGTGGGCCAACCATCTTTGTGGTCAGTCATTTGTTTAGTGGTTTTACTTATTATGGGAAGTAAGCCCCAGTGCTCCAGATGTGTGATCCGTTGAGCTGTATCTTTATCTTTCTTTCTATTTATTGATCGTTATTTTTGGTATTCTGCAGGTGTATAGTCTGTAGAGTTGTGATCTCTGGTGTGTAGCTATTACGTTATGAATATATGTTTATGTGTTTATCCAACGCAAGAACTTATAATAAGGCTAGAAGCCTAGTTTTAGCCTATTTTTAGGCAGAACGCTGTTCGTTTCGCCCCAAAATTTCAGTAGGATGTAAGAAATCGTTAATACTCCTAAGCCTAGGGGTTGGGGGTGTAATATTTCCTAAGCATGAAGAAACATCTAATCCTTCCTAGGTAGAAAAAAGGATATGTGTATAAGCCAGCAAGGAGCTCACTTTATAAAAGCAGCTTTGTGTATTGAATGAAAGAAAGTTGAGCTTTGCTCCTTTGAGTTTCTTAGAACACTTTACTTGCTTATCCTAACTTAGGTCGAGTTAGGTGGTGACCAAGTGAGTTTTAATTCTTGATTAGGTGGTATTTCTGTATCCCAATTAAGGTTAAGGGACCTAATCTTATTCTTGGTGGTGTTTCTATATCTAAGAAACAGGCTTAGTTTCTTCATCCTTTTTAATTCCTACATTCTGATTCACCTTAAACTCAAGCTAAGTTCAGTTTGTTCTTAGCCAATCTTTGCATTCTCTTAATGTGAGTTGCGTTCATATGAGCATCCATCAACTTTGATATCAGAGCTAAGTTTCTCCTCGTCCCTGAAACCACCCCTACATTCCCAAATCAGCTTGAAACACATCCCACAAACATATTTCCCAAATTAGATTCAAATACATCTGGTTTTTACCATAAGTGCGAGTATGAGTTTAGAAGAGAAACTAGAAGTTGTTCTGAAGAATAGCCAAGCTATTTCAGCTTCTAATCAAGAACTCAAGGATTCCAATCAAGAACTCAAAGCTCAAAATGAGTATTTAAGAAGGCATCTTGGGAACTAATGAAGCAAAAGCAGAAAAGGTATGCTAGTCCCACCGGTTCCGTTCATGGTGACGTAGATAATGCAGCTAGCAACCCTTTAAGTTCTTCTTGTGATAAGGAACCTTTTAGAAGGTGAGGAGAGATTGAAGACAACCATCCAGCTTTGATGACTTTAGAGTTAAAATCCTTGAATTCGAAGGTAAGCTTGATCTAGATGAGTTTCTAGAATGGATACATACGATTGAATACATCTTTAAGTACAAGGAAGTTCTTGAAGACAAGAAGGTTAAGTTGGTTGCTCTTAGGCTCAGAAAGTACGCTTCATTATGGTGGACAAACTTATCTGCCAAAAGAGTGACAAATCGAAAAAGCAAAATCAGCACTTGAGAGAAGATGAAGCCAAAACTCAAATCCTGGTTTCTACCCCAACCTACGTTCAAGATGGCTGTTCCTAACTCCACAACCTAACCAAGGACAACCTTAATGTTGAAGAATAAACAGGAGAGTTTGAAAAACTCTTGATCAAATGTGACAATTAGGAACCAGAAGAGCAAACCATAGTTAGGTACTTAGGAGGTCTTAAGCCTAAGTATGCTAATGTGGAGAAATAACAACAATACACAACCTTTGATGAAGTTTGTGTCTTAGCTCATAAAGTTGAGTGGCAAAGGAAATCAAGATCCTTTAAGCGTGAGTTTCCAAAGCCCCCACCTCAGGACCAACCCTCTAATAGAGGAAGTCCCATTTCTTTTACTAAACCCACAGCACCCATTCCTTCCACCCCACATAAGAACTAAACTCCACAACAAAGCCTATCCCTACAAAATAGACCTAATCCTACTCCTTCATGTACTAAAAGGTGTTTTAAGTGTCAAGGATTTGGACACATAGCTGCAAACTATACAAATCGTAACATCATTACATTAGCCAAATAGGAGGTAGTAAAGGAGGAAGACAATGAGGAAAAGAAAGCTTATCTGATGGAAGAACAAGAGAAGAATTAGGAAGAAGTTGAGAAGAAAGCTGATGAGGAGAAACACTTGTTTTGAGGAGAGTTTTGAGTGGTTTACAAGGAGATGAAGATGAACAAAGAGAGAATATCTTCTACTCTAGATGTAAGGTTCAGGATAAGGTATGTTCATTGATCATTGATAGAGGAAGTTGCACTAATGTTATTTCACTTAACATGGTTGAGGAATTAGGCCTCCAGGTCATGGTCCATCCACACCCCTACAACATCCAATGGCTAAACCAAAGCAAAGGGTTACAAGTTAACTCTTGGTTCTTAATCTCTTTCTCCAGTGGAAAGAACTATAAGATGAGTTATGGTGTGACGTGATCCCTATGGATGCATGCCATATTTTACTATGTAGGCCGTGGTTGTATGACAAAAATGTGATGCACAATGGTTACTTAAACATGTACTCTTTCTCCAAAGGAGGAAAGAAGATCCTCTTGGTATTGGTACCTTTATCCCTTTCTAAACTCCACAAAAGACAACCACAACAGAGCCATGAGCGTTGGAGCCCCTTTCTTACTTGTCATGAACCATTACTGAAAGCTTCTTATCATGAACTTAGAGCTTTTAAGGGATGGATTCTTACTGTTTAAGACGAGTACAAAGGTCTACCCCCACGTCATCCGTTAGCCACCTCAATCCTTAAATGTTAAAAGGTGTTTTCTAAGATTAATTTGAGGAAAATAGCTTTTAAGACCAAAAGAGGCTTATTTGGATGGTTAGTCATATTTAAGCATGGCGAATTTAAGTCTATACTTGGCAGATGATTATCTAGCAAATTTCAAGGCAAATTCTCTTCAACAAGAAGAGGATGACGGAGATCCATCAATGCAACATGATTTAGGCCTCCAAATTAGTTAAGATAATCCACATTCATCAGCCAAAGTCTAAGAAATGACCAACATTCTGTTAGGGTCCAAACCAAAAATCTCGTAAAACAGCCTGGTTTTGTTTTCAAGATTACTTAGGCCTCCTTGAGGTCTATGTCCATTACTTTGTATATTTTGGTTCTCTAGTAAGTTTGCTATCAAGGCATTCAAAAAGTTTAAGGTTAAAACAAGCACCAGTTACAGAATCAAGGCATTTTTACAAACCGTGCTGGATTAGGCCCTAATCTGCCTGGTTCTGTTTGTGTGGTGTTTTAAGCACCTTAAACATAATTTAGCCTTGATTTTATCATTGGAGGAGTTTATTAACATCCTAAGGTTTCCCCCCAAGCAAGGAAACCAAGAGCAAATCAGCAAAAGCCAAGTAAAAGAGTTGCACAAAAACCGAGTAAAAATGGCTCCCAAAACCCGGTTGGTTAGCAAGGTAGTCTCCCCTTCCTTTTTGGATGTGCCAACCTTCTTTTCTATGTTAGTGGTTGTAAATGGTGGTTACAAAAATACTCATGAACACTTTTGGGCCTACTAAAGTGTACAACCACTAGAAAGTAAGGAAAGAAAGGCAAAGCAATCGAATGGGCCAGCCGTAAAGGGGAATGTTCCCAGCAGCACTTTTCTCTCTCCGCCATATACAAGCAGCCCTTTTAAGCTAATTGAGACACTTAGGAATGAGTTTAGTCATTAACATTTTGCTTTCCTAGAATCATAGAATGTAATTAGCTTAGTTAAGAATGCTTTGTACTTAAGCTTCATTTAACTAGTTTTAAGCTCAGTAAGAGGTTTCCTAAGCCTGATGAAACCTCTAATCCTTCCTAGGTAGCAAAGAGGACGTGTATGTAAGCTAGCAAGGAACTCAGCTTGTAAAATCAGCTTTGTGTATTGAATGACCGAAAGTTGAGCTTTGCTCCTTTGAGTTTCTTAAAACACTTAACTTACTTGTCCTGGCTTAGGCCGAGTTAGGTGGTGATCAAGTAAGTCTTAATTCTTGATTAGGCGGTATTTATGTATCCTAATCAAGGTTAAAAGCCATAATCTTGTTCTTGGTGGTGTTTCTGTATCCAAGAAACAAGCTTAGTTTCTTTATCCCTTTTGATTCCTACATTCAGATTCACCTTATACTCAAGCTAAGTTTAGTTTGTTCTTAGTAAATCTTTGCATTATCTTGAATGTGAGTTGAATTCATACGTACATCCATCAACTTTGGTATCAGAGCTAAGTTTCTCCTTGGGCTTGAAACCACCCCCACGTTCCCAAATCAGCCCCAAACACATTCCCCAAATGAGATTCAAACACATCCAGTTTTCACCATGAGTACGAGTATGAGTTTAGAAGAGAAACTAGAAGCTGTTTTGAAGAACAACCAAGCTATTTCAACTTCTAATCAAGAACTCAAGGACTCTAATCAAGAACGCAAAGCTCAAAATGAGTATTTGAGAAGGCAGCTTGGCGAATTGATGATGCAAAAGCAGAAAATGCATGCTAGTCCCACCGGTTTCGTTCACGATGAGGAAGATAAGGCAGCTAGCAACCCACTAAGTTCTTCTAGTGATGAGGAACCTTTTATAATGGTGAGGAGAGAATGAAGACAACCAGCCAGCTCTAATAACTTTAGAGTTGAAATCCCTGAATTTGAAGGCAAACTTGATTTAGATGAGTTTCTAGAATGGATGTATACGTTTGAACGCATCTTTGAGTACAAGTAAGTTCTTGAAGATGAAAAGGTTAAGTTGGTTACTCTTAGACTTTGAGAGTACGCTTTACTATGTCGGACAAACTTATATGCCAAAAGAGTGACGAATCGAAAAAGCAAAATCAAGACATGGTAGAAGATGAAGGCAAAACTCAAATCATGATTTCTACCCCCAACCTACGTTCAAGATAGCTATTCCCAACTCTACAACCTAACCCAAGGCAACCTCAATATTAAAGAATATATGAGAGAGTTTGAAAAATTCTTGATCAAATTTGATATTCAGGAACCAGAAGAGCAAACCATAGTTAGGTATTTAGGAGGTCTTAAGCCAAAGTATGCTAATGTGGTGAAATTACAATAATACATAACCTTCTATGAAGTTTGTGTCTTAGCTCATAAAGTTGAGTAACAAAGAAAATCAAAATCCTTTGAGCATGAGTTTCTAAAGCCCCACCTTAGGATCAACCCTCTAACAAAGGGAGCCCCATTTCTTTCCCTAAACCCACGACACCCATTCCTTCCGCCCCACATAAGAACCAAACTCCACAACAAAGCATACCCCCATAAAATAGACCTAATCCTACTCCTTTGGGCACTAAAAGGTGTTTTAAATGTCATGGATTTGGACACATAGCTATGGACTGCACAAACCTTAAGATCATTACATTAGCCGAATGGGAGGCAATAAAGGAGGAAGAGAATGAGGAGAGAATGAGGGGGAAAAAGAAAGCTTATCTACTGGAACAACAAGAGGAGAATCAAGAAGAAATTGAGGAGAAAGCTGATGAGGGAGAAATGTTTGTTTTGAGGAGAGTTTTGAGTTGTTAACAAGGAGATGAACATAAACAAAGAGAGAACATCTTCTACTCTAGACGTACGGTTCAGAATAAGGTATGTTCATTGATCATTGATGGAGGAAGTTATGCTAATGTTGTTTCACTCAGCATGACTGACAAATTAGGCCTCCAAGCCATGGTCTGTACCAAAGCAAAGGGTTACAAGTTAATGCTTGTTACTTAATCTCTTTCTCCATTGGAAAGAACTACCAAGATGAGTTATGGTGTGATGTGATGCCCATGGATGCATGCCATATTTTGCTAGGTAGACCGTGGTTGTATGACAGAAAGGTGATGCATAATGGTTATTTAAACAAGTGCTTTTTATCCAAGGGAGGAAAAAAGATCACCTTGGTACCTCTATCTCCTTCTAAACTCCACAAAAGCCAACCACAATAGAACCATGAGAATTTGAGCCTTTTTCTTACTTGTCATGAACCATTGCTTAAAGCTTCTTATCATGGACTTAGAGCTTTTAAGGGATGGCTTCTTGCTATTCAAGATGAATACAAAGGTCTACCCCGATGTCATCCGTTAGCCACCTCATTGCTTAAATGTTCAAAGGTGTTTTCCAAGATTGGTTTAAGGAAAACAGCTTTAAAGACCAAAAGAGGCTTATTTAGAGGGTTAGTCATATTTCAGCCTGATATATTTAAGTCTGTACTTGGCAGATGATTATCTAGTAAATTTCAGGGCGAATTCTCTTCAACTAAGGGTGGATGATGGAGATTCATCAATGCAGCATGATTTAGGCCTTCAAGCTGGTCAAGATAATCCACATTCATCAGCCAAAGTCCGAGAAATGATCCACATTCCGTTAGGGCCCAAACAAAATGTACCGGGTTTAATCTCGCAAAACAACCTGGTTTTGTGTTCAATATTACTTAGGCCTCCTTAAGGTCTAAGTCCATTATTTTTGTATATTTTGGCTTCTAAGGAAGTCAGCTGTCAAGGCATACAAAACGTTCAAGGTTAAAACAAGCACATGCTAAAGATTTAAGGCATTTTTGCAAAACCCTGCTGGATTAGGCCCTAGTCTACCCGGTTCTGCTTGTGTGGTATTTTAAGCACCTTAAATATTATTTAGCCTTGATTTTCTAATTGGAGCAGTTTATTAATATCCTAAGGTTTTTCCCCAAGCAAGGAAACCAAGAGCAAATTAGCAAAAGCCAAGCAAAAGATTTGCACAAAAACCAAGTAAAACCAGCTTTCAAACCCAGTTGGTTAGCAAGGCGATTTTCCCTTCCTTTTTGGACGTGCCAACCTTCTTTTCTGCGTTATTGGTTGTTAATGTGGTTACAAACATACTCACGAGAACTTTTGGGCCTAGTAAAGTGTATAACCACTAGAAAGCAAGGAAAGAAAGGCGAAGCAACTGGAAAGGGGAATGTTCCTGCAGTCTTTTTCTCTCTCCACCATGTGCAAGCAGCCCTTTTAAGCTAATTGAGATGCTTCAAGATGAGTTTAGTCATTAACCTTTTCTTTGCTAGACTTATTGAATATAATTAGCTTAGTTAAGCATGCTCTGTACTTAAGCTAGTTTTAAGCTTAGTAAGAGGTTTTCTAAGCATGAAGAAACCTTTAATCCTTCCTAGGCAGCAAAGGAGATGTATGTATAAGTTAGCAAGGAGCTCACTTTGGAAAATCATCTTTGTGTATTAAATGAAAGAAAGTTGAGCTTTGTTCCTTTGAGTTTCTTAAAACACTTTACTTGCTTATCGTAGTTTAGGCCGAGTTAGATGGTGAATAATTGAGTCTTAATTCTTGATTAGGTGGTATTTCTGTATCCTAATTAAGGTTGAGAACCCTATTCTTATTCTTGATAGTGTTTTTGTATCTAAGAAACAAAGTTTCTTTATACCTTTTGATTCCTACATTCGGATTCACCTTAAACTCAAGCTAATTTCAGTTTGTTCTGAGCTAAACTTTGCATTCTCTTGAATGTAAGTTGAGTTCATATGTACATCCATCACTAATGAAAGGTGATGAATTAAGGAGGTCATAACTAGGGATTGTGTAATTGATTAGTAAGAATCATGTGCAATGCACATGCCCCTCGCCTCCCCCTTTTGGTTTCTCTTTACCCAATTTTTTTATAACTTTGGCTACATGGATTAATAGAATGAAGAAAATAAGATTTCAAATCATTATTATAATATGACATTATATAGTAATTATGACAATTAGGAATATTAGGAAAAATTATTGCTAAAGATATTTAATAAGGAAATGGAATAGTTATCTAATTCATAAGGTATTTCATGCACAATTTTAATTGAGAAATAATGAAATAAGTAATTTGGTTGTTGTTGTTGTAAAAGCGGAAAGTGAATCAAATAATGGAAAACTATTGTATATATTTCACAAATTTTAGATCAATTAAATATCATAATTTATTTGTATTAAATCAAGTAAATAAATAGTTAACTATACATTAGTTATTTTGTAAATAATAACATACACGAAATAAATTAATTTGAAAGTTTTGGTGCAAGATATTTGGTTGTGAAAATATTAATTTTGTAGAATATTAAAGCAACAAAATGCAAATAATGGCGAAATAAGAAAATATATATGTGAAATATCACAAAATTATTATACTAAATATATAATTATCAATGCTAAATCAAAATTAAAAAATTGTTGCATATTATACTGACATGACCCTTTCAACTAGTTTAGAAAAATAAAAGTGTTTTTGTAAGATATCTCCCTTTCATTGAACCCCTTTTACGTAAACCACTTGCATTAAATTCTTAAAGTATCAGAAGCGCATTCCTTGCATTCATTTTAAGGAGTCCCACCATTCCATCTTTGCATTTCCAGTGCACAGCTTGCTTGGATTGATGCACAGGTCGGAACGGTAGAGCGTCTACTCACATCCTTGCCTTTTGTCTTTTCATATCAATTTTTGCTTTTTTTTTTCTTTTTTTGTAAAAATATAATTTTTATGTGATTAAAAAGGTGGCATATTGTAAGGTAAATTTATGAAAAATATCTTATTTTATAATTCAAATTAAAATTCTATAAATTTAAAAAGTGAAGAAATATAAATCTAAAATATAAATTTTTGAGGGATATAGCAAAATAGAGTTTCAAAATTTTAAACTAGGACTGTACGTGGTTGGGAATAAGCAAAATAGAGTTCAGCTATTTTAAAATTCAATCTATCTCTTGAGGTGCAACCCTTTATCGAATCTTGTATAAATACGGGATACTTGTATACTGTGCTGTCCTGTTTTAAAACACAATTCCCCCTCTCTCTCTCTCTCTCTCTCTCTTCCTTCCTCCCGGTGTGCTTCCATCTCCTCTTTCTCCATTTTTTTTCTTGTTTTCATTTATTTCTGGGTAGGTTGTTTCCTGCAATTCAACCACTGGTTATGCTAAACACACCGAAACTAAGAGCTTATTTGACCCTTAACCTCCAATATCTCTCTAGAATTCCCAATTTTCGGTTTTGTTCCTCTGGGATTGATGCCAATTCTTCTTCTACTGATGTTTCCTCAACGGCAAAAGATACGAGCAATAATGGGCATCTCTATTCTGAGACTAAATGGGAAGAATTACTTAAACCATTTGACCTCGAAGATCTTCAGAAATCATTCAATTTCCTCACACCCGCTAGGCTGTGTAAGTTACTTGAGTTGCCCATTGATGTGCGCACTTCAATGGAGCTTTTTGAATGGTCTGGTACTCAAAGAGGGTATTTGCATTCATTTGATGTGTATTACTCTTTGATTGATAAACTTGGTGCTGCTTCAGAGTTTAAAGAAATAGATAGGTTGTTGTTGCGAATGAAGGATGAAGCGATTGTTTTTCAAGAATCCCTGTTTATGTCAGTTATGAGGCATTATGCCAAGGCTGGGTTGCCTGGGCAGTCCACTAGGTTGTTGTTGGATATGAGAAATGTTTTTGGTTTTGAACCAACTTTTAAATGTTACAATCTTGTGTTGGAAATTTTGGTGGCTGGGAACTGTCATCAGGTTGCTCCAAATGTGTTTTATGATATGTTGAATAAGGGTCTTTCCCCTACTGTGTATACATTTGGTATTGTAATGAAAGCTCTTTGTAAGATTAATGAGGTGGACACTGCGTTGTCGCTTCTTAGGGACATGACCAAATATGGGTGTGTCCCGAATTTGATAATTTATCAGACTCTCATTCATGCTTTGTCTAAGGGTAATAGAGTGAATGATGCATTGTCCCTTTTGGAAGAAATGATGTTAATGGGCTGCATCCCGGATGTTGAGACTTTCAATGATGTCATACATGGTCTCTGTAGGCTTAGTTGGGTTCATGAGGCGGCTAAGTTGATTGATAGGATGCTTGCTCGGGGTTTCACCCCAAATGCGGTAACCTATGGGTTCTTGATGCATGGTTTGTGTAAAGCGAGGCAAGTCAGGGAAGCAAGAGCACTGTTGAGAAAAGTTCCGGAGCCCAATGTTGTATTATTTAATACGTTGATAAATGGGTATGTTGTCGCTGGAAATCTTGATGAAGCCAAGACTCTTATGCAAGAAAGCATGGTTAGTTCTGGATGCGAACCTGATGTGTACACATATAACATACTAATCCGTGGTTTGTGCAAGGAGGGCTCTTTGGGCTCTGCATGTGAGTTGATGGAAGAAATGGAAAGTAAAGGTTGGGCACCAAATGTGATTACTTATACAATATTGATTGATGGTTTTTGCAAGAAAGGGAAACTTGATGAAGCAAGTCATGTCCTGGATTGGATGTCAACAAAGGGGATAATGCTAAATACTGTGGGGTACAACTGTTTTATACGTGCTTTTTGCAAGGATGGAAATATACAAGAAGCTTTGAGAGTATATACTGAAATGTCGAGGAAAGGATGCAAGCATGACATATACACATACAATTCTTTGATATATGGGTTATGCAAAGTGGATAAAATGGATGAGGCTTTGCGTTTATATAGGGATATGTTGTTGGAAGGAGTGATTGCCAACTTGGTTACATACAACACCCTAATCCATGCTTATTTGAGCAGAGGTGTAATTGAAGAAGCACTTAAACTAGTAAATGATATGTTATTCAGAGGGTTGTCTCCGGATGAAATTACCTACAATGGCTTGATAAAAGCACTTTGTGCGACTGGAGCGGTGGAGAAAGCAGTAGGTCTATTTGAAGAAATGATCAAGAAAAGGCTAAATCCTAGCACTGTTACGTGTAATATATTGATCAATGGCTTGTGCCGAACAGCAAGAGTACAAAATGCTGTTGAGTTTTTGAGAGAGATGGTTTATAGAGGTTTGACCCCAGATATAGTGACTTACAACATTCTGATAGATGGTTTGTGCAGGATGGGATGTATACGAGAGGCTTTAACCCTCTTTGAGAGATTACAGAATGAAGGAATTAGTCCTGACTCTATCACTTACAACACTTTGATTAACTGGCATTGTAAGCTTAGCATGTCTAATGATGCCTTGACACTTCTATATAGAGGTTTAGACAATGGCTTTGTTCCCAGCTCTGTTACATGGCATGTATTGGTCAAGAATCTTGTAAGAATGGATAGAAAAAGTCTAGAATTAGTCTTCTGATGATCTGGGCGTGCTGCTGGAGTTCAAGGAGACTCTTGTGCTGGTTTCAATACTTGATGATTGACAGCAATAAAGTGAAGCATAAAAATTAAGTCAAATTGGCCTAGCCTGTACCATTCAAAGTTCATAAGAGAGTCCTGTATCAGCTTGTTGATGCAAAGAAGGATGTTCCTAGAAAAGATCAACACATCCTAAGGTAGAAGCCACAGTAGCCTGTCTTTGATTGTACAAAGGAGATATTCGTAGGGGTCTAGCATCCACTATAATAGAGGGCACATCAAATTATTTTTAAAAAATTTTTAATCTACTCAAACATTTTCAAAGGGATTTGAGAAATTTCAATTTTTCTCATCTTGTTGCAAGTTTTGTGAGTTTTATCGATGATTTCACCATCTACAATTTTTGTAAGATCTGAAGTGTTCAGATTCTTCTGTTTTTCATTTCGGAAAATGAGCCTGGAACTTGAGATGGAAGTGGTTGTAATGCACAAATATAATTGTGTTGATTCTATGATGTTCTAAATTTGAAATGTTTTGGAGAAAGGCAAAGTTTGACTGTTGTCTTGTTATGATGTGTTTTTGTGTTTATTTGATATATTCATTGGAAAGAATTTGAGGGCTAAATGAATGGTCACTGAACTTCTGGATAGGATAGAGGAAGCAAATTTCGTTGGCCTAGCTGTAAACAATTATAATCCCTGAACTCTTTGGTTTACTAAAGAACCCATGCCTGGCACTCGGTATGGAAGCAGCTTTACACCGTTGGACACTTGTTTTTGGGCTTGCAGTCAACACATTTGAAAACTGAAGAGTCTGACACTTGGAAGTGTACTTATGTCAATAATACTAACCCAGTTCATGTAATGAAGGCTAGCAGATAACTGTTTTGTGATTTGGCATTCATTTAATGATTACAACTCTTATCTTCCAGTGATATTTTGGTAATTGGCAGATTGCCAGTCTGCCTCTTTTCTGATATCTGTTCATGTACTGAAGACCTGTTAATGAATCAAAAATCTTGATGTCTCTTAGAAGATGTCTTGTGGTATCCTATTCTTGCTTTATAGCACTGACAACCCATAGTAGTAGTGGCTTTCTTTTTTTTTTTTTTTTTGGGGGGGGGGTTGTTGGGTGGGTGCTGTAACAGTCCATAGTTGTTGCTACATCAGTATGTTGCGAACTCTTAGGGTGAAGCTTTGCTATGAAGTCTCCATTTTCACTAGGTTAATGTGTATTGATTTCACATCAGCTTTGAGCCAAGAATGAGGTGAGTGCTTAATTCCTATTGGTTCTTTTGCAGTGCTGTGCGCTAAGTGGTTAACAACTAAGGGCACATGAACTATATGGCGGCTTGGGCTACTGCAACCCTTCCTTTAAAGCAACCGCCTTCACTGCCTGCTGTTGTTTCTAAACATCAGCAGCCACTTGCGGCAATTAGATGTGTTATTTGAAACTATTTAGTCTTCCCACAAGGGGAATCTGTACTCCTCTTATTGCACAAGAGAGATTGAAAGTGACAGCAGGTGTAGTCGATTCAGGGAAGACCTCCCTACAGTCTCATGTTGGAGTATGGAAAGATCCTGATGATGGAAGTGGAAGCAAGTATGATGATGAAGAGTAAGGAGCAGATGAAAATGATCTGGATTTTGAGAGTGACTGGACAGAAGAAAAAGACCTTTCGGTTGCCACTTTTGAGGAATAACAAACAGCACTCCAGTATGAGGATGAACTTGCAAAAGGTTGCCAACTTGTCCTTTCTATGTTGTTGTTGTTGTTGTTATTATTATTATTATTATTATTATTATTATTATTATTTTGCAGTTTGTTTATTGTTCCTTAAGTTA
Organism: Carnegiea gigantea; assembly: GCA_029747015.1. NCBI lineage: Eukaryota > Viridiplantae > Streptophyta > Magnoliopsida > Caryophyllales > Cactaceae > Carnegiea > Carnegiea gigantea. Next base: position 198,369 of record JAKOGI010000788.1, on the reverse strand, counting down.
ACTAAGGGGAGATTTGCAATAAGAGAGGAGAGGGCTCCTTTGGTATGTGTGTGTTGTGGCTTTTTTTTTTTTTGGGGGGGGGGGGTTGTAGCATGGAGACATAATAGTTTGAGTAGGGAAACTGTTATAACAACATATGAAAAGATAACCAAAAAAGAAAGCAAACAAGTACTTGCCTGTATCTCTGTTATTGTCTTATATTGGCCGTAATGCTTCCTGATAAATTAAGGAAATATAAACTCTTTAGTGGCTGCTAATAAATATTATAATGTCTGGACAATTTGCTATTGACTCAGCCATAAGTGACCAATGGGGCTTGGTGGACTAGAAAGAGTTCAATATGATTGATGACGTCACAGGCAAAATCTAATCACTGATCATTATGTGTGATGCTTTTAATAGTCTATGAACACGGAAAACAGATTAAGACTGACCAAGTGTGTCATTGAGCTTAAGATGCAAACTATTGTCTATTCCAAAGCGATGGAGCTCTAATCTTGTTTTAAAGCATTGTCTCTATTACAGTCTTATTTGCTCAGTTGTAATCCATCTTACTCTTCAATCAAGACAAGGGCATCTACTGGCACAAGAACAGTTATTTCTCTTTGTTTGCACTTTGAATCATTGCAACTTGGTCTCCCAAAATGTCCTGTCACCCTGAAATATGCAACTTAAGCACATATCATGATGCATTCAGTGGGCAAATTTATAGCAAGCTTGGTAAAGCCTGATAGATGAATAAAGTCATAGAGTTCGACGTCTTGGATCGTGTCCAGATTTCAGTTGCGTGAGCAATGATGCAAAAGGGAAATCAGTCCTGAAATTATGCTCGTAGTATTTGACTGTTTAAATTTTGTTGGTAGGAGTGTAATGGAATCAAAATTATCAATATGGTTTAATTATAAAAGTGATGATACTAGAAGTGGAATAGCAGCCATGAACATATGGTGTGCTTTGTCATGGGAGCATTTGCTTCACACCATGGACTATGGTTTTATATATTGGTAATTGCAAATACGATTCCATTGCCCATGGTACACTGATTAGCATTGCTACCTACACCAACACTCTCATTTCCATTTCATATGCAAAATATATATTGTTTCGATTAATACTAGTATTTTCCATACTGGTGCGATGCATGGAAATTCTCGTAAGTTTTTAATTGTAGTAATTGGTGCGTTTATGTCATTATCATATGATGCATTACTTTTGGTAATATTGGGAGCGATCTTAGTAATATAATGTAATTATCATAATTGAACATCTTCCCTTTTTTTTCCCCCTTGCAAAGAAAATCTTCCAGATTGCAGTTAACTTTATACAATTTTTTTTGGAAAAATAAATCTTGCACATGTGACTTACTAACTTGTATTTAAAAAACAAAAACTATTAATTATCTCGAAAATTTGTGGGAGTGACATGTGTCAAAAATTGAGAGTGGTTTGTTTTGTTTACATTTACGCGCGCGTGTGCACACACACACACACACACACACACACACACATACATATATATGCACACACACACACATCTACACACACACACAAACACACACACACACACACACACACATACATATGTATAGACACACACCCACCCACCCACACACTCACATACAAGTATGCGAGCGCGCGCGTACACACTTAGATATAATATATATATATATATATATATAT
>JAKOGI010000788.1:122500-196590 GCA_029747015.1 Carnegiea gigantea | reverse complement strand
GTGTGTGTGTGTGTGTGTGTGTGTACGTGTATATACATATGTATATATACGTATGTATACGTATATATACGTGTATATATATATATATATATATATATGTGTGTGTGTGTGTGTGTGTGTGTGTGTGTGTGTGTGTATTTATATGTTGCTATATTGCTTCCACTTTTTGCATTATACATTGCTGAGGAATTTGCAACTTATCATTTCTAACATTGTTCAAACTTGAAAGAAGCTAAATGTTTTTCTTCTGCAAAATTTTGCATTGGCTTCCCCTGTTTTTTGTATTCTTCTATCTTCTTGGGCATCTTCTTCTTGAGGTGCTTGCACCATTTTGAGCTTCCTCTAATTTTTGTGATGCTTCATCAGGCGTTGGCAGGTTTTACGGTCCACCTGTTGAATTTCTTATTTGAATGTATTTGATTCGTTCCTGCTTTGTCTTTGTTGTTTATTTCCTGTTTGCTTCTTGTGCCTTCTTTCTTTAACTTTTTGTGTGAGGTATGTTTCTTCTGCATGTTGCCGAATTGTTGGTTCTTGTTTGTGACATTTAAGTATCCACGACATGTCTCATGAAGCTTATTTTTTTTTTTTGGTACTTGTTTGAGGTGTGTTGTCCTTGCCAATGTTGACCTCAGGATCTTTTGTTTCGGGATCCGACCCATTGTTGTTGGCATTCTGCTGCCTTTCTTCTTTCTTCTTCTCATCCTTCACCATCCTTTTATTTTCTTTAATTATTAGTTATTTTCATCTGGTAAGGTATGCTTTACTCCGTGATATTTCGGTAGGCATCCACCTGCTTCGGATTAGCATCTTGGTGATCCACACTTGAGTTGTGACATAGCTTGTTAGACGTCAACAGCAGTTCAGTTGTCATCTTAGCGCCCCCTCCTTTTTCTTTCTTCAGGCATCCATGGGAAGAGTACTAGAATATCCTTTATATTGAGAAGGGAAGGTTGCATTTCAAGTGCCTTGCCAATATAAGTGCTGAAGTGGAAAGGGAGGGGCTATCCTGAGCTATAGTCCCATGTTGAAAATCTTTGAAGGGAAATGCTGTGAACCGCAAATAAAACTGGTTTCCATTGATAAAAAGATACTATGTTATTACTAGGGGGAATTCATGGTGGTGAGCATGCTTAGTGATCCCTTCTGAAAGCACATCATGAACTATGGTGTCATATTACAATTGTAAAAGAGGCTACATTTCACGTTGTGCACCAATTGCTACCAATGTGTAAGCCCCCCCCCCCCCCCCCCCCCCCAAAAAAACCAACAAAGAAAATTAAATCTAATGCAAAATATCTGACTATCCGGTGCAAAATCTAATGCACAATATCTACTATTTCTAGTAATGTCTCTTCAATTGTTTCCCTAGAGATTTCCGATTATATTTACAACTCCAGCAGTGATGTGATTGGGTGATGGGAGCAGGTGAATTATTGTAGATATTGGAATGGGGAAGTTTCTGTGTTTTGTATTTTGGGGAGGAGCAATTCTGACAGTATTTTCAGTTGGAGAAAGAAGTTCTATGAGCAGCTTAATTTATGCTTGTACTAGAGCATCTTGTTGGATGAGAGTTATACTATGGATCAGAACAAAAATGTTAGTACTGGCTGTAATCTGTTTCTGAGACTCAATTCTTTGTGTTGAATTTTTTGTTGTCCTTCCAAATAACAGCCCTCCTACAGAAAGTTCTTGTTGCAATTTCTACAGGTTTTCAGATTTGTCATGTAACTATATTTTTATTTTTTATTTTTATTATTTTTTAATAATTCTTTCATATGTTCAGTATTATGTAGCATCCTGTTTATATTTTGAATTCCGACAGTATGTAATGCTGCTTTTCTGGAGTTTATATTTTTTATAAGTTTAAACACGCACTTTTCTTTTGTGGCTCTATGTGTTTACAGACAAGTTTTCCTTGCAGAGGTTGAACCATAGTTGCCTGGAACGTGGTACGTTCCGGTACGAGGGATGGATTCAGGTACGTGATTCGCTGCCTGGTGGAGAATCTGGTACGCGAGGGTCGTTATTAGTAAATCCAATCCAATTCAAAACTTCACATATCATAGAGACTTATAAAATGATTTAATAATGAAAGGTTCTCTCTTTTCGCTTTTCCCTCACATGGGGCAACATTTTTAGATTAATCCTTATTTCCTTCTCTCTCACTCTCTTGTTCTTGTTTTCCTTGTAAAAAGCTTGCTCATTTACGACAACCTCAAAAATCCTTTCATTTTCTTCGAAATTTGGCCTATGAATCACGAAAATATGCAATACCATTGAGGTAGGAGATGGGTTCGCTGAATTCGCCAGATTTGGGGCATTGGTACGCTCAAGTATCATGTTATGGATCGCACAAATTGGTTCGTGGTACGCTGGGGGTTTGAGAGAATCCGGTAACTATGGGTTGAACAGCTTTTGGAACCAAAAGAAAGAGCAATTTTGCAACAAAATGCGGCTCCTAATCTCGAGAAAATGTCAACTGTAAGCAACTAAGCATTACAAGACATTTGAAAATCTTTGCTCCCATTAATGCTTTGTATCAAACATTATGATGCTTGCTTGCTTCTTTCGTTGTTGGATTTCACTAATGAAATTATGTAGGCAATATTTTTTTTTTTGTACGAATTGCTTAGTCGTTGGGTATTTTCAGACTATGAATATTCCTTATGCAAAATGGTGTCCACTTCATACCGTAAGCATTGTCTGGGCAAATGCATTTTCTTGATCAGCTACTTGAAAATGGCATCAACATTGATTTTCCTGACAAGGTAAGATTATCCTCAAGAGATGGACTTACCTCTGATGCACAGATATCTTGGGCTTAGAAAGTCATAGTTCGTGTTGGGCAGGGTGGTCTTACAGCTCTTCACGTCAGTGTCATTGGTAAAAAGGAAGCTGTTAGCCATCTGTTAAGAGAAGGTACCAGTCCTCATGTTAAGGATAAGGTAAGCCTGCAACCAAACTGTCGTTTCTTCATCATTTAAAAGAATACAGTCTTATATTCTAATATTGTCATAGGATGACATCACTCCACTTTATTATGCAGTTCAAGTTGGCGCCATGCAGACTGTGAAGTTACTGATTAAGTATAATGCTGATGTGAACCATTCTGACAATGTAAGTGTGAATGGGCTTTCTTATAATCATGTTTAACATCACTGGCAGTGGTAATGGTTTTCTTCCACATTTCTCTTGACAGGAAGGCTGGACCCTCTTGCATGTTGCCATGCAAAGGAGAAATAGAAATATTGCAAAATTCTTGTTAATCAATGGTGCAGATAAAACAGAAAAAATAAGGTAAGAGATGCTTCTGGTAGCCAAATGTTCAAGGCATGGTCCCATTCTTAGAAAAGCTAGTTTTTCATGAGGCTGACTTGATCATGTTTTTCTCTGTTATTGCATGTTCTTTCTTTCACATTCAATGCTTCTGGTGGTTAACTTGCCTAGTATCACGGGATGATTCCTAGATAACCTCGAATCCTGTGCAGCGCTAGCAAACTTCTCCTAACCTTACCAAGTTTGCAAGTAAGCCTTCCCTAGAATACTTGCTGTAGTGTTAAAGAGACTAAGTAAGCTAAGAGAAAACAAGGCAACACAAGAGAGAGTTTGGGACGATGCCTTTTATTACCACAAAGCTTGCTTGCTTTACAAATGAGTTCCCTTAGGGTATATATAGGCCTCCACCTCTGCAATGGACGATGGAGGTCGATTTAATCCAACGGCTGATATTAAGCTTATGGAATTCTCCATACAAATACCCTAGATATTTGCAAGCCTAGAGCCTTGTAGACTATTCTAGAGAGTATTCTAGAATATTCTTGACCTAAAAGGTTCTAGAGCACTCCAGACTACCCTAGACACTCTGGAAGATATTAGAATAATTTGGATGACTCTAGTGCTTTCTGGAAGGTTTGAGAACGTGCTAGAACATTCTAACATATTCCAGACGGTTCAAAATAGTCGGATTCATATCACGAAACTTATCTTCAGTAATTCAAGTAATATCTGACTAGGGCCGTCCTGACCATTGTACTAGGAAGCGTTGGAATCCACCACGAGAAGAGGACACAAACTCATTATCCAACACCGCCTTGATGTCGGTCTGCGACTGCGGCAAAGGTGGGATCCTAGGGACCTGAGTACCTGCAGAAACCCCAAAAAGAAAACAAGGAGGCTCAAAAGTACCTTGATGAGGAGTGAGATCCTCCACATTGAAAATAGGACTAATACCTAAACTGTCAGGGCGATTAAGTACATATGCATTAGATCCCAACGTCCGAAGGATTTGATAAGGTCCCATGGCACGAGCGTGAAGCTTTTTGAGGGAGTTTCTGGGTAATCGTTTAGGTCGAATCCGAGTCATAACAAAATCACCCACCTCAAACTTCGCTGTTTTGCGATGCATGTCAGCTGAATGCTTATAGCTATCATTGCTTAAAGCAATCTTGCGTTGCGTCGAATCTCAGCATGCAAGTCATGAATATGCTGTGCAAATGTGGATACAGGATGTGACACGCGGGCATCAGATGGGAGGGGAATGAGGTCAGTAGGGGTGAGAGGAGAGTAACCATGGACAATCTCAAAGGGACTCTTATCTGTGGTCCTATTGACCGTATTGTTATATGCAAACTCAACAAGGGGTAATGTCAAATCCCAAGTGTCTTGTTTCTCGCCCACAACGCATCTAAGTAACTCCCCCGGACTACGGTTAACAACCTTAGTTTGCCCATCCGTTTGAGGGTGAAAGGCCGCAGAAAATTGCAGAGTAGTACCACATAGTCTCCATAAGGTCTTCCAGAGATAGCTCATGAATTTGACATCCCTATCAGATATTATAGAAGTGGAAAGACCATGCAACCTAACAATTTTTTGGAAGACTAACTTAACAACATGTAAAGCATCATCTGTCTTGCTACAGGCAATAAAGTAGGCCATCTTAGAAAACCTATCAACCGCAACTAAGATTGAATAAAGACCACGAGATGTTCTAGGAAGACCTAGTACAAAGTCCTTTCTAATGTCCTTCAACGGAGCATGTGGGATAGGAAGAGGAGTGTAAAGTCCTGTATTGTGCCTCTTAGTCTTAGCTAACTGACAGGTGCGGCACTGAGATATAATGCGATGTACATCTCTTTTGAGAGAAGGCCAATAGAAGTGATCTGCAACCAAAGCAATGGTTCTGTCTTTACCCAGGTGGCCAGCTAGTCTCCCAGCATGCATCTCCCAAACTAAGAAGTCCCGGAATGACGTCTTAGGCTTGCATAACTTGGACCCCCGAAACAGGAAACCGTCATGAATGACAAAGTCAACGTGATGGAAACCGTCATGAATGACAAAGTCAACGTGATGGTTACGATTTCCCATCGCAAGATCCGAGTAAATGAGTGAAAAGTCAGGACAAGAGGTGTAAGTGCCTTTGAGCTTGTCAAACCCGAGAACCTCAACCTGCATTTCTGTAAGAGGTAACCAATGCGACTGAGGGCATCAGTCACCTTGTTCTCAACATCACATTTGTGCTTAAGGACAAAGGGGTACTCACTAATATACTCAATCCGCCTAGCATGCTTAGGATTGATATTAGACTGAGAATTCCAATGCTTAAGGGCCTCATAATCCGAATATACAACAAATTCATGCGGGAGAATGCGACTGAAGCAGAGCGTACAACTCTTTCTCATAGGTGATATACTTGATCCGCCTAGATTCGCTAAGCTTTTCGCTAAAGAATGCTATGGGTGTCCCTCCTGACTTAACACTCCACCAATGCCATATCCAGAGGCATCGCAAGTAACCTCAAAAACCCTACTAAAGTCAGGATGCCGAAGGACTGGAACAGATGACATCATCTCCTTAATCTCCTTAAAGGCAGATGTCGCTTTAGGAGTCCACTGAAATGGGCCTTTCTTCAAGCAGTCTGTAATAGGTGCCATGATAGAGCTGAAGTGTCTGATAAACCTCCTGTAGAAGGAGGCATGGCCATGAAAACTCCTAGCCTCAGTAAGGGTCTTAGCAGTGATTCAAAACGCGGATTCGGTCGCGGTTGCGGTTTCGGTCGCGGTGTCGCGGGAAAGGGATGATACGCTTGTCGCGGAACGAATCGCGGTCGTCGCCGCGTGAAACGGTTCACATAGTGCATTTTCGGTCGAATTTGTAATTTTTTAGCTTTGTACTATTATTAAGTAATTGTATTATTAACATAATTTTTGTTGATATTTGTAGACAAAGATCATTCATAACGATTACTCATTAGTGCCTGGCGTTTAATTAAAAGTTTGAAGTTTCATTATTGTGTCGCTGAATGTTTGATTAATTTTATGTTTTTTAGGAGTGAACGATGGTTTGTTTTAATTTTTCGAAGCAAAATATTTGGAGTCATGGAGTTTGGGAATGGGGACAAACCGGTTAAGTGCTAAGCTTGTTGAAGGGAAAAAAAATAAGCAATCGTAGATTTTAAACCTTTAGAAGATGTTTTGAATTTGATTCATAAAAAAAAAAAAATATGTTAGGTGGAAGATAAACTATATTAAGTTTGGTCGAAAATATTAATTTTTTAATTTGATGTTAAAATAATGGGTTAATTTTCACAATAGTTAAACAGAATAATTAAAGATAACTTTGACTGAGATTATAATGTCATACAATAGTACAAAACTATAAATGGTAGAAGATAGAAAAAAGTGTAAATAATCCCATGCTACAAAGTCCACAACAGATAAAATACAGTAGTTATCTTATTGTACTTTAGGTACAAGCCCATATCTAAAATCCAGAAGAGATTATCACCACTAAAATGAATGATGGGGAGGATCCTGATAGGTGTCATTATTATTCTGATTAATACCATATGACTTTTGTTGCTGGTGATAATGAGATGACGCTGTTGAATCCATCCAAGATTGTTCACTCAAATTTGAATCACCCCTATAAAATGTGGGCCGATAATAATGATGATCCCCATAATTAATAGTCCCCTGGTTGATGATCGGAGGGTTATCTGAATGTCGTCTACTTGAATCAGACCCAACAAATTGTGGCTCATTTGAAGGATAAGGCAGTGGAGGGTAATTAGTATTATATCCATAGTTGTTGGAGAAACCTCCATATGTGTCATGGCCACCTGAAGAAGCAAACAGACCGGGCCCTGTAAAATTTGACGGCGCTTCTTGGAAACCTGCATAGCCATACATGGCGTCAGTTGGATAACCATGTGGTTGGGCAGGTTCCTTACCTTTTCGGATGCGACGATAAGTTTGGGTCGGTTCACTTGGCTGCTCATTCAGCGAACGTCGACTTCTTCTGTCATCTTCAAGAGGGACACCACGACCACGACCACGATCACGATCAGGATCACGATTACTAAAGTAATCAGTTGATCGTCTAGAGGAATAGGAAGCACCCATTTCATTCGCACCTCCATTTCCTCCATCTCCTACACCTCCACTTCCACCATGACTACTCGAAGGGGACAAGTTTTCCTCCGAGTCACGGTCACTGCTCTGCATATCTTGTGGTTGTTGGTCAACATTGTAGCGAAATGGAGCGCTCGCATTAGGTTGGGGATCATCATCATCCTCAACATCGATGGCGGCATTAACCTCATTTTTATAAAGATTCAACCAATTCAAGTCATCTCCTTCAAACACTGGTTGCTCCTTTTCCGAGAGCCAAAGGTTTAATAGGTCATCATCGTCAAAGATGTAATCCAAGTTGATAGGATTGAAAGACTTAGTGAGTTCTTCCTCAGTCCTTCGTCTTGCACATCTCAATTTCAATTTTTGATTATAACGAAGGAAAACAATAAGGTCGAGCTTCTTATAAGTCAATCTGTTCCTTGCCTTTGTATGCACTCGACTGAACATGCGCCAATTTCTTTCACAATTAGAGGCAGAAGTCGTTTGACTTAATACTCTAACTGCAATGCGTTGAAGTTCAGGCGCACATCCACCATGAAGTATCCACCACTCAGCTGCATGAAATACATTTCATTAGAATCTTAGATAATGAAGCTTCAAACTTTAAAATTCAATATATGTAAGTAATTATATATGTGTATGCGTATGAATAAATTGTAGTCACCTGGCATTAACAATACAATTGCCCTTTGAGCGATAGATGTTCCAAAAGTATCCATCCTATCTTTGTAAAGAAACACCTGCACATTTATGCCAATGTTAAATTTCATAAAATGTAATGTAGAAGATAAATTAATAAAGTAATAATGAGACATATGCTTCGTCACGGAACCTGTCGCATTGCTTTTATTTGCTTGTCAACATCTGGCTCCAATCTCATTATCACATTTTGGACTCCAGTTCTGACCTCCCTATCTTCCCAATCTTGACTTTGTCGAAACATGTATTGGGGATTAAAGAAATATCCTTGTAAAAAAATCAATCAGGTTATCAATTATGGAAATACGATATACAATCTGTACATTTACTACTTATATTGTAAAAAATGTAAACACTGTAATACAAATTACAAAATTAATGCAATACCTGCAGCATGCAAATCAGTGTGTAGGAAGTTTCATCTTTTGTCAATTATCGCCTCATATCTCTTGCTATATCTGAGTGTCTTGTCAATAGCTAGCTTTGTACGCTCCATTGCCTCATATATGAAGCCCATGGTCGGCGTGTCATCCCCATCAACTAATCTCAACACTTTGACAAGAGGGTCAAATAGTTTTAGAACTTCATCAGCCTTTTTCCAAAATGACAAGGCTTCTTTAGTTGACGATAGAATAAGTTGACGCACTTCTTTTGCAGTTGCATCTTTTGACTTCCCCAGTCGAGAGTTCAACCACTTAGGTGACTCCCATATGTCTCTTAAGGCAGTTTTATGCCGCGCCAAACTTTCAAGAGAGATAAAATTTGTCGCAAACCTGGTGATACCAGGTCTTATGATGTCTCGATTATTTGTAAACTTCTTCATATAGTTTACAGCCCAATCATATTTATAAATGTAGTTGGAGATCATCCTCGTTGTCTTTATGACTTCCCCAATGCGATCGAGCTTAGCAAAGTCCTCCAAAATGAGATCCAAACAGTGGGCCGTGCATGGTATCCAGTACAAGTTCGGGAACTCTTCCATTAATGTTCTCCCTGCAGTTTTCATTGGAGCTGCATTGTCGGTCACTATCTGTACTATTTTCTCTGGACTAACCTCTTCTACTACTTTTTTCATAAGTTTGAAGAGGTAATCAGCATCCTTACGTTGTACATCTGATGCATTAACTGATTTATGAAAGACGGTGAAACCATTTGAGTAAATAAGAAAATTGATGAGGTTTAATCTGGTCATGCTAACACCTCTTTCTTTCCATTTGGGAGCAAATTCAGATATCCATTGCCTAATTTCTTTTGCAGTTTCTGGCGGAAAAACATATGAGAGTTCATAAAAAGAAGGAGCTCTTACATCTGGGCCAACCTCACGAATAGTCTCAAGGAGCGGATTGTTATATATAGAATCTACCATAGTAAATGGCACGTTGGTATCTATTACCCAACTTCCAAATGCCTTGATCATCTTGTTCTTTGCCGCTTTCAACCAACTTGTGTTGACTTTTGATTGTTTGGTCCTAGTTCGATCTTTTTCAAGCTCGACCTCAACAGCTCTAAGTCTAGCGGTTGGGGTTGACATTTGTTCATATGCCATATCCCTTGATGCTCTTGAACTACTCTCTCGAACAGTAGCTGATCAACGCATTTGGGGAACACTTGGTGGTCGACTACTGCCTCCATCAAAATGTGCACCCCTGCTTGCTCTATACATCCGTTGTTCATGTTCAAACCGATGTTGCTCCAAACTTTCATATCTAGCATGTGCTAGCTGAGCATCCTCCTCCTCCTCGTCATCAACATAATCATTACGGTTGAATGATCTTGTTATTTCATCTTCCAAATCTCTAGTGATCCTTGTTTTTTTATCTCTTTTTCTCTTTATATTCTGTTAATAATTTCATCATGTCTCTTCAGAGACGTTTGGGCAAGGAGCAACGTCACCCGTCTTGTGAGCCAAATGCTATTTGAGACGTGTTATACCACCTCTTATGACTTTGTTGCAAAATTTGCATTGAACCTGCTTTCTACTTCCGTCAATTGCTATACCAAAGCGCCACCCAATGTCTTTAGTAGAATGACTATTGCGTCATGACATTTTTTTTCCCTCCTTTAAACCTGTACAAAAAATTTTTAAAAAAATTAGATTAGTGTTTAGAACTGATATGACAAATAACTTAAATTCTAAGTTCCAAACCTAATATTGAATTATATGCTATTGTGCTGACAAAAGCATTAATTGAAAATAAAAGCTATCAACTTTGAAAATTTCAAATAAAGTTAAGTTTAAGATTACCTCATTTAGTTTACAATATAATAATAAACTAATTTTTAATTATTGCTATTTAAATAACAACTAATATAAGGAATAGCGTTTATAATTAATACTATATCAATATGTAAACTTTTATGCTTTTTTATTATTATAACTTGTAATAACAAATCTATGAATTAAAAAAGGAGCTATTGTTGTTTGAATTATTTAGGATAACCTCGTCTTAAATTGAAAATGTCATAGTAAACTTAAATTTAATTATTGTTATTTGAGTGACATCTAGTATGTCACCTACTTGGAGAATGTCCTCAAGAATATGAGTTCCAATTAATTAAAATATATACACAGTTATATTTCGAATGTATAACAATATAACATCATGATTTCTATTTAAAAAAGAAATATTTTTATATAGGTTTGTCGTTGTAACCTTGTAGCCCAAAACTAAAAGCCTAGATTTTCAATAAAATTCGTAGAATTTCATGATAAGATATTACTAAACGGTAAATTTTACTGCATATATAAAGTTAAAAAATACTTATACACACAATATTCTATAATAAAATTCTTATGAAACGGTCTCATTCAAGATCATATAACTTTTTTCACATAATTAAAATATTAAAATATTAACTGAATATGAAATCAATTAAACTATATTAACATCTTACTATAAACAACTATATAAACAACTTACTATAAAAAGAATAATTAATTAAACTATATAAACCACTTACTATGCAATGAATAAATATTAAAAATTAATGCAACATTAGGATCATAATGTGAAACAAAAAAAAAAGAAACAACTTGATTCATGCGTCCAAGGCATAACACATTCGGTGGAAGCCCTTCCCGGCTGCCCCTAATCAAAGTTTTTTATTTAAAAAAAAAAAAAAACCCTTCAAGCTTCCAGAGGAAGCCTTATACGGGGTCTTACCCGTCCAAATTACGCACGGCACTGTTCGTTCTTCTTTCTCACCAAAATTCAGAAACCTCCTCTCTCTTCTCTCTCCTTTTGGTCAGCTAATCTGCTAAATTCGATGGGTCTGCTTCGTTGCCTCTGTTCGTCTCTCTCTCGATCTGCACGGCTACTGCTCTCTCTTTCTGTTCCTCTTCAACAATTCTGGGCTGCTAGAATGCTCCAGAACCTCCAATGTTGCTTGACTCCTCTTGCTCGATGCTGGGCAATAAAGCAAGCAAATTAGTCCTATTCAATGAAGGTATGTTAAAAACTTGCAATTAATTTGTTAAGTTTGTAGATTTCTGATTGTGTTATACTTGTTGGGCATCTATTTGTAGATCTGATTTTCTGTCTTCTTTCCTTATTCACGGACTCACGGGCACTGATGAGTTCATTCACGTCACGGGCACTGATTTATTCTCGCTCTCTCTGTCTGCTTTGGTAAAGGCCCACTCATGAGCACTGATTTGCTGTTTTGGTCTGCTTTGTTTGTCTTCAACCTGAAACCGAAAGAATCATATATCTTCTCTTCACTGAATTGTCTTTTTTTACCCAGTCCAATCGTCCGTTTCCCGTTCGAGGACGGGTGGAACGGCCGTTCCACTGTGACACGCTCTCCCCCCCGCATTTTCGCCCGAACTCGGAACGGCAAAGCCAAAATCCGCGTCAACTCGGCCGTTCCGGCCCGGAACGGCCGAGTTTTGAATCCTTGGATCTTAGGTTCAGGTAATTCTCTAAGTGCGCACAGGAGTTGCTTGAGATGGTCAACATGGTCTGTCCTAGACTTGTTATATATCAAGATGTCATCAAAATAGACAATAAGAAATTTTCCCATAAATAGCTGAAGAACGTGAGTCATGAGTCTCATAAAGGTATTGGGAGCGTTGGATAGCCCAAAAGGCATAACCATCCACTCAAATAAGCCATCTTGGGTCTTAAAGGCAGCCTTCCATTCGTCTCCTGGTTTAATGCGGACCTGGTGAAAACCACTACGTAAGTCTATCTTAGAAAACCAGCTAGTTCCAGCAAGACAATCAAGCATGTTCTCTAACCTCGGAATGAGAAACCTGTACTTGACTTTAATCTTATTGATGGCTCTAGTATTGACACACATCCTCCATGATCCGTCCTTTTTAGGGGTAAGGAGGGCAGGGACCGCACAGAGACTCATGCTGTGATGAACAAAGCCTTTAGATAATAGTTCTTGAACCTGCTTATTCAATTCTGCTCACTCAGTTGGATTCAACCTATAATGAGGAAGGTTAGGGAGTTGGGAACCAGGAACCAAGTCACTAGCATGTTGTATGTCACGAAGGGGAGGGAGCTCACTAGGAAGTTCCTCAGGGACAACATTGACAAATTCTTTAAGCAGGCCATCAATCTCAACTGGGAAGTCCCCGAGAGACAGGTCGCCCGAAGGGACTTTAGGGAAGGCAATGGAGTCTGAAGCTAGCTCCCTAGCTAAGATTGTCGGGAAGAATTTGTTAGAGTTTCCGAATCTTTCAAAAGGTCTATGGTGAAGGAGAGAAATAGTTTCCCTAGGAGGAGTAGACACACTGGTGGGAGAGGACAAGGTCGGGGAAGGTTTGGGACCTGGGGAAGACAACAACTCTCTAGGTCGACATGGGTTAAGAGTGATGTTCTTATTCATGTACCTAAAGGTGCAAGTGTTCTCTCTCCCGTTATGTGAGACATTTCGATCATAAAGTCAAGGACGACCTAGGAGGATGTGAGCGACATCCATTGGGAGGACATCATATAAAACCTCGTCCTTGTAACCACCAATCTGGATCGGAATCTTACATCTATAGGTAACTGTGAGATGGGTCTTGTTGATCCAGGCTACTTTGAAAGGGTGGGGATGAGGTTCTACCTTAAGATGACAACACTTTATAGCAGCCTCAGCAACAACATTCATGGTACTGCCACTATCTATAACCATTTTCATAAGAGTTTCCTCACACCTCACAAGGGTGTAGAAGATGGTGGTACATTTCCACTCATCGTTCATGACTAGGTCGGCTAAAAAGTATCTTACAACTCCAAGATGTGCATCATGAAGAAGCCTATTCTCAACATCAACAAGATCTTCAAAGTCTTCCTCACGGTCGACAACCTCTTCCTCAAGTTCGGGTGGTTCAAATGACTCATGCTCTAGGGCTAGGGTACGGTGAGGGCACTCAGAAGCATAATGACCTCTTCACGACAGCTAAAACATTGGATTGGGCTACGAGATGTACCAGAGGATGCTCCCTGCGGAGCTACTCTAGGTGGGATTTGAGGGTTATGACCCTTAGAAGTTGAAGCACTCACAGAAAACTCATTCATCTTAGGAACATATTGGGCAGGGGCGCTAGAGGAAGGAGCAGCACGTCGCACAGGGTAAAGCTTATCAAGTTTTTCAACCGCTAAAGCTTTATGGTAAGCCTCATCGAGAGTATAAGGCGCAGATAACTTTACTTCCCTCTTAAGGTCAGTCCGTAAGTCCCAAATGATGCGGGCAATGGTAATGGAAGGATGGTTACAACGCTGAGTCAATTTCTCAAAACTATTGATGTAATTAGACACACTAGAGGTGGACTGTCTAAGGTCTAGCATCTGGTCGACAAGGTATGCCTTATGGAAAGAAGGGAGGTACTTTTCTTTCAACCTATCCTTCATGACTTCCCATTGAATGATAGGAGGTTGCTGCATTCGCTCAAGGTGACTTGTGACAGTTTGCCAAAACTTCCTAGTAGGTCCTATGAGTTTCATCTTGGCAAATCAAACCTGCTCAAGATCAGACGTCTCGTACCAGTCAAAATAGTTCTCCATAGCAACTACCCAGTTAGAAAAAGTGGTAGCATCTATCTTTCCATCAAAAGAGGGTACATTAACTTTCACCTTTCGAGTAATATCAGAGTAACCCTCATGAACACTCCTATGATCAGTTTCAAGGTCTGCATGTCTAGGCTCCCTATGGTTACCCGTCCTCCTGTCGTCTCTAGGGGTGTCGAATCGACGGTTCCTATGGTCCCCTTGGTCATGCCTCAAGTTACTCCCCTCCCCTTGCACTCGAAGGTTTGATGGAGTCGCTGGTTCTGGCTCTCTCTCCTCAAGTTCATTAGCTCGACTTGACTTATAGACGATCCACTGACGACGATTATTCCCCTACACAAGTAGTTCAGAGGAAAATTGGTGTGGGGTTTGAGGTTGGTCAAGCATGGGTAACTTCTCAAACACTCGAGTAAGTTTGTCAATCTTGGCCTCGAGCTAGTTAAAACCTAGCATCTTGATGGTCAAGCCTTTCAGATAGGGTGTCAATCTGGGATTGGTATGGCTGTTTGGGTGAGGATGACATGGTGGATGCAACTATGAATGCAAGATGTAAGTGCTGAGATTTAACGAAGTTGCAATAGTAACGACAGTAATAAACAGCCACTACACACATCGCACAC
Source organism: Carnegiea gigantea (assembly GCA_029747015.1). Taxonomy (NCBI): domain Eukaryota; kingdom Viridiplantae; phylum Streptophyta; class Magnoliopsida; order Caryophyllales; family Cactaceae; genus Carnegiea; species Carnegiea gigantea. The sequence continues at coordinate 181,854 of JAKOGI010000788.1, read as the reverse complement.
ACTGCAGTTCACAAAATTTTGATATGGATTATTGAAAGGACTTAGGCCAAGCAAAAGTTAAGAGCAAGGGATCAAAATTCAGGATCTAAGGAAGTACTTAAACTCCAAACAATTAGGAATTAGGCTAAGTTCGCTTATAGAGAATCAAACTCTTATCAAAGTAAAACGTGTTCCCCGTACCTCTTGGTGACTTGCAAGTAATGGCTTAAGTTCTGTACCTCCCACAGCTGCAGAAGAACTGACTTTACACCAACAGCAGCAGCGATCAAGTGAGAGGCAGCAGCGATGGGCTTCTACACCAACAGCAGCGAACAGGAGCACATATAACCGGCCAGAGAAGACGAATTACAACTGCATCCACACCCTGAAGGCCTACTTAATGATTTTTTTCAATTAAATTGAGCTTGAAGGGTGGAATTTAGTGGGTAATGCAGTAGTGAACTTGATTTGGGATGCATGTAAGGGGTCGGACGCGAATTTGGGGCCTAGGGTTTTGGGTAGCTAGGGTTTCGCAAATTGAAAAAATCGATTGGACGATTTGGGCTTTTAGGGTTCCGGCGAGAGGCCGGCGGTGATGGATGTTAGGTGGTGTTCGGCCGGAGGTAGCGGTCAAGGGGTGGTGGTCAATGGTGGTGGTCGACGAGCCTGGTGGAGCAAAATCGCGATTCGGATGCGCGACTGGAGTTTCGGTTTTGGGGATCAGGGTTTCGATGAACGGCCGGTGACAGTGGAGGTCAGGTGGCAGTCGGCCGGAGGTGGAGACCACGGTTGGTGGTCGACGGTGGTGGCCGCCGCTCCTTGGTGGTGGAGGCAACGACTAACAGTAAGGGCTAAGGTTTTCTGGCTTTGCTGATTTTCTACTTTTTTTTTTTTTAGGTATGAACGAGAAAGGGAAAAAAAAAGGAAAGGGGAAATCAAAGGGAAACTAAAACAGAAAAACTTGAATGAGAAAGGGTTTCGCAGCGATTAGGATCAAAAGCTTTGATACCAATTTGATGTAGGACGCTTTAAGAGCAATTCCCACACCTAGAAAATCACACAAGAACTTTGGAAAACTCAATAATTCAATTTATTCAAATGTGTCTTTCCCTAAAGTACGGGGGGGTTTATACAGGAATTAATACAACTGAAAAAGGAATATAAAAAAAAATTCAAAGATTACGATAAGATTATGATAACTAAAACTAATCTAGGAAAATAGAAAGATTTTATCCTAAAAGAGGATCCCTAAATTACGAAATCTCCTATTCTTCCTAGAGTGCACATTGTCATAGAAATCTTTAGGAGATACGACATCAGCTTGCTTGCTTTACAAATAACCCTTTGGCATATATAGGCCTCCATCTCCTCAATGGATGGTGAAGACTTATTTAATCCAATGGTTAATATTAAACCTCTGTAATTCTTCATACAAATTTCATAGATATTTATGAACCTAGAGCTTTGTAGAACATTTGAGAGAGTATTTTAGAATGTTCTAGTATGATCTTGATGAGGATGAATCCTCAAACTCTCAAGATCAAAGGTAACAAGGAAAATAATCACACCAAGGATGCTTCTTTTGGATTCAATCTCAATCAATCGATAGAATGTGAGGTTTGTGCCTAATGTAAGATAGTATTGATAGATAATTACTTTCCTCCAAATTCCTCTCTTAAAGGCTCTTAGCCATCAAAGTAGAGCTCTAAAGGAAAGGCTCTAACGAGCTAAAGATGTAGAGATTTTAGTGAGAGAAAATAACTATATGCTTTTCCCTTCATAATTCAACTCAAGCTGAGTTTACATAGAGGGATTGGATCCTCAAGATCAAAGTTAACACATGTACCCTCCTTACTTAAGGCCAAATTTCAGATTACTTTAAAACTGGAATTTTGTGCACACTTCACATATTTAGGCCATTTCTCATAGTATTGGAAATCAATGCCAAATTTTAGTAGATAAGGCTAAAATGGACATCTTAGAGAATCAGCGAAACTTGGGCTTACCTTCTTTGGTAGGATTTAAACTTAACCCAAATTCAGCAAGTTTTCCGACAAAAACTTGCATTGTATGTGTTAAGTTTTTTCCCCCCACTTCAGGGAATAAGGAATTAAAATACATCCTAACTTGGAATTTTATTGCACCATCCTAAAGCCAACTCCCTAGGATTCCCAACGAAGAATAGATCATGCCAATTGGATATCGATTGGATGATAAGAATCCAAGTTGAAACAGAGTGAAGTGCTACAGTGGTGACCATCTTGACCAAGCATGGCTTGGACTTTCGCGTGGATGAGCGTGTAGCCAAGAGTTGGTTTGGGACTTGGTATGCATCAGACTTAGAGGTTATAAGTAATCCAGAAGAACCTAGCACCCTAGAAAGTTCTAGAATAACCTAGAAGACTCTAGTGCTTTCTAAAAGGTTTCAGAACATTCTAGAACGTTCTAGAATATTCCATCCGCTTCTATAAATTTTGGAAGGTCTCGAAATATTCTAGAAGGCTTCAAAAACTTGACATGTGGCATTACTGACATGGGGTGATTCTTCGCTCGAATTCAACTCCTAGCAAACTTTCGCAAACCTTATCAAGTTTGCTAGTAAGCCTTTCCAAGGATGCTTGATTTAGACTCAAGGAGATTAAGTAAGTTAAGAGAACAATAGAACTAATAACAGAGAGTTTGGAAGAATATCTTTTATTGCACTCAACTTGCTTGCTTTACAAATAATCCCCCTCGAGGTATATGTAGGCCTCCACCTTTTCAATGAACAGTGGCGATCGTTTTAATCCAACATACCAAGCCTCTGAAATTCTCCAAGGAAATATCCTAGATATTTACAAGTTTAGAGCCTTGTAGAACATTCTAGAGAGTATTCTAGAATATTCTAGTACGACCCAGAAAGTTTTAGAGTACTCCAGAAGACCCTAGACGCTCTGGAAGGTTCTAGATCAATCTGGAAGGCTAGTGCTTTTCAAAAGGTTTGAGAACGTTCTAAAGTATTCTAACATGTCCCAGAGCGATGGATCTAAAAAATTCTGGAAGATTCCAAAATATTGTAGAAATCTTTGGGAAACTTGGCATATGATTTTCTCCCCCAACCAATCGGGGTCGCCTTTGGATCATCGTATGTCTGCCTTCCCGAATTGCCTCTCTCCCATGAAGTGTGCCTTTCACTCAGTTGGGTTGGTGTATTACCTAAATCCAAGTCTTTTTGCTAGACTGTTTCCTCCCTGATGCCAACTTCCTAAGCGGTGTTGCTGGAATGGCGACCCTCTATAGGCCCCTCGTCCCTCTTAAGAGCGCCCAAGTGACCTGACTCCCCATTCTTTGAGAATTAAAGGGCAAGTAACACCCTTTCCTTCTCGGTTTCTCGTATGATAGGTATCGCATGAGCTTGCCCTTTGTCTACGATGAATGAGGTACTAGCACAAGGGACTATGAAAGCCTTCGCCATATCGAAGAAGTCTATTCGTAGATAGAATTTTCGATTATTAGGGGGAGCGACAGTTATGTCGTCCTTATCTCTCCATGCCAAACTTGGATGTCAGTACACTGGGTATCTCTATAGATTGGAAGACTCCTTACATTAACTTCTTTAACATAACCCTTCTGTTTTTTTTTTTTTTTGTAGGTTAGGCTAATCTCATTAGCAAGCTTTTTTGTCATATATACACTACGTCCTCTCCATTGTCCGCCGTAGCTTGGGCTTTTTTCCTCGCAACTTCAGTCTCCACATACATGCGGCCATTAGGTTGCTTTAGGGATGGGAGTTGCACCCGAACTCGAAAAACCCGCCCCGAACCCGCCCCATTTATAGCGGGTATGGGTACGAAAATTTGTAAAAAAATGGGTATGGGGCGGGTATAGGTATTGCGTTTGAAAATGGGAATGGGTATGGATATGGTTCTTAAAACCCGTACCCGATTGTGTATCCGATTTGTTAGTAAAAGGCGACCAAAATACGGTAAAATCCAAAAATAAATGTTTGCCATGAAACTCTAAGTGTATAGTGCTTATTTATGTAGAAATGAAAAATTAAATTTTTTTACATTTTTAACTGCCATGAGTTTATCCGACATGAATTTTAGTAACGTCGCTTGAAATTACTAATCAAATATATAGTGTATGCAAATATGAGTTGAATATGGGTGACACTTTGCGCACTCTCTATATACCTGAATAAAACCCGTAAATCCGAAAAATCCGATGAGTATGGGTATGGGTACAACAATTCAAAACCCGATAGTATGGGTACGGGTATGGGTATGATATTTGAAAATGAATATGGGTGTAGGTATAGCTCAACCGGCCCCGAACCCACCCTATGCCCATCCCTAGGTTGCTCTCCCACCATTGTTTGGATAGCACTTAGGACACCATTGTTTGGATAGCATTTAAGACCGTCATTAAGGCAATATTAGTTTCCTCCTCTTGCCTATCTTCCTCTATGACAAGAGCGTCACGTTTGTGGCATTAAAAGACATGACGAGGTCCGTGGCATAGGAAGCTTGAGATCTTCTTGGAATCTCCAAGCGTGGCTCTTGGAACTTCTTGACATATTTCCAAAGGTGCCGAAGCTTGGCTCCAGGCTCATTCAGCATCTTCGAGATAGAATATTTCTTAAGTTACATCTTGAACCAATCCCAAGTGTCAATGGGATCGGACCCTTGGTTGATGTCACACCTGTGGTGCCACCATACATGGGTAATATCCTTAAGAAAGAGGGAAGCGTTGCTCAGCTTTTGAGCATTCTACTTGAGCATTCTCCTCGATGCCCATTGCAGCAAAATAGGTTTTGAGTCTACAAATAAAATTGTCAATCTCCATTGCACTGGTAACCTCGTTAAAGATCGGAGGTATGGATGCGTTCGCCTTCGGTGTGGTGGTCACCTGGACGGTCCCACCATTGGCCATTGCGGCCATGCACACCCGGATATGTGCCTCAAGAGCCTCAGGCCATCGTCTTGTAGGCTTTAACCTTGGCCTTACAAGCTTAGAGTTTACCATGGCGCCATAGTCGCCTAAAGAGGCGTGGATCTCCTTGTTGAAGTCAGCTACTATGGAGTTCACCGTCGTTTGCATCTCTTCACGAAGTTCCTGCATGTTTTCCTCGGACTCTAGCTCCTCAATGCGCTTTGGCCATGTCGTCGACTCTACTTGTTAGGGCAGACATGTTGATTTCCGCTAGCCTCTCCTCCACAAGGTCCATCATATCCTTGTTCTTATCTTTGCCCTTCTTGCCAGTGCATGCCTCACTTGCACTTGACATTGTCTCCCGTAAACTTGCCCCCCGGAGGCATGTGACATTGGAGGTCATGGAGTGATTCTTCACTCGAACTCAACTCCTGTGCGACACTAGCAAACTTTTCGTAATCTTATCAAGTTTGTTTGTATGCTCCTTTGGTGATATATATAGGCTTCCACCTGCTCAATGGATGGGGAGATCATTTTATTCCAACGGCTAATATCAAGCCTCTGGAATTCTGCATACAAATGTTAAAGATATTTACAACAGAACATTCTAGAGAGTATTCTAGAATATTCTAGTACGACCTTGAAGGTTTTAGAGTACTTTAGAAGATCCTAGATACTTTGGAAGGTTCTAGAACAATTTGGAAGACTCTTAACGCTTTCCAAACGATTCAAGAACAATTTGGAAGATCCTAGATCCTCGGGAGTTGAGTTCGAGTGAAGAATGACTTAGACCTCCGACCTCCAATGTCACATGCCAAGTTTTTGAAGATTTCTAGAATTATTATGTGGCTTTCTAAAGTGTTCTGGAGTTCTCTGGAGTACGTTGGAACCTGCTAAAATGTTTTTGAACCTTCTGGAAAGCACTAAAGTCTTCCAAATTGTTCTAGAACATTCTAAAGTGTCTGAAGTCCTTTGGAATACTCCAAAAACTTTCAGGTTGTAATAGAATATTATAGAGTACTCTCTAGCATGTTCCACAAGGTTCTGCACTTGTAAATAATGAAGATTTTTGGATGGAGAATTCTAGAGGCTTAATATTGGCCGTTAGATTAAATCGATCTCCGTTGTCCATTGAGGAGTGGAAGTCTATATACCCTCAAGTGAGCTCATTTGTACACTAGCAAGCCTTTAGGTAATAGAAGACACTCTCTCAACTCTCTCTTTTGTGTTCTCTTGTTTTCTCTTAGTTTACTAACTAGCAAACTTGGTAAGGTTAGGAAAAGTTTGCTGGTGCTGTACGGGATTCGAGGTTGTGTAAGAGTCATCCTGTGACACTATGTGCAGGCGGGACTCAGGAGTGTGGTTTTGGATATGGGTTCTAGTATTTGTCTACAATTTGCAGGAAGTAGCTGCTGATGCCATCTGGGACAATTGAGTAGATTTGATGAAAATTAGAGTTAGTGCACAACAAGAGTTTTGAGGATTATTTAAGAACATCTCATGTAATCTACATATGTCAATTACCAAATAATGAAATTGAGGTTAATTGAGCTTGGTCATTTGTACCTATCAGCTTTTAGTGATAACTAACTTCAGCCTGTTCCATAATATGTCTGTGGTATTCATGTGCTTGACTTAATAACAGCTTCACATATTCGCATGAAATATGTTAAGTTCAGTGCAAAATTAAAAATGTTCTTTCGGCTTTCAATACTCAGTTACCATCTTGTAAGTGTGGCGGTATTGTGTAGCTGTAAGATTTCATGTGCTTTCTTTTGACTTGGGTTCAGACTTTTAACTATCATGCTATGTTCCTTTGCTTTCTCACTGTTGCTGTTCTATTCACCCCTCCCCTCAAAAAAAAAATTGGTTAAAAAAAGTCCTGAAGAGAGCCCAATAAAAAAGGAGACAAAGGAGAAGATATAGAGATTTAAAGTAAAATTGATTGTCTTTTTTCATATTTTTAATCTTATTAGTGATATAATTACGCCTTCTGGTAAAGGTTTTGAAAAGATTCAGTGTTAAGGAAAAGCATGTTCATGCCGGCGAACTAATGTCATTATCTTGCTTCCAGGATGGAAATGCCTCTCAATCTGAGCTTAAGCTTATGGGAAGCATTTCAAATCATGTGATCTTACCAAGTTACCGAAGATCGTACCTGCAAATAGAAATCTTTAGATGGTGCATAGAAGCTGTTCATTGTTGCTGTCATATTCCTGGTTTTTGACATTCTTCCGAGGACATTTAAAATTGATCCATGCATACTTGCAAGTGACTCATACGTGCTCACTTACACGTCAAGCCAAATGATATGCTTTCTACCTTTTCCCGTATGTTTGCTGGGTGGGGGTTGAGCACGGCTAATATTCACTAAGACAAGCACGTTGCAAGTGCTGTCAAGTGTTGGATCCATGTTCATTGTACAATTAGTGACTGAATCTGGAACCTGTTGTGAGGAATTGCTTGATCAATGAAGCCTTAATGTATGATAGGCCTATATTTTCAAGTTAATATTTCTTAAACCGTTGCCTTGGCGTCCTGCTTTTCGCCTTTGTGGCGGGGACAGGGGTTAAGATATGGATAGCCTTATTTTCAAAACTGATTTGTGCAGTTGTTGTCCATTGGACCCTAGATTGGGAAGACAGTGACCACCTATTGCCTTCAACAAAGGAGGATGGTCTAGTTGGACATTATGCTGGTCCCTACTCCACTGGTAATATCATCCTATTTGTATTGAACAATAGATGGCCTGTACAATCCTTACGGATTGCTGGCTTTTAATCAGGTGTAGTCACTTCAGTCCCAGGACATTGCTCGTGGCAAGGTCTCTGTGGGTGACATCTTCTATGCCACAACCCTCACCTTAATCCTCCAAATTGCTTTGGCGCTTCAAAACACATACTCTCAAGAGCCTAGGAATGTTAACTAGGAGGTGACATGGGATTGAACTTGTGTACAATATGCAGTGGTCACTGCACTTGTATAGTTGATCACTTGATTTTTAATGCTCTGATAATTGTTCATATGTTGACAATTTGGGCAAAATCGGAGTTAATTAGACTGTAGCGCCCCGCTCCCCCCCTCCCCCCCCCAAAAAAAGGTTCTATGAATGTGCAGTTTCGTCCTATGTTTATGGTTAGCAACTTTATGCTTTTCATTCCAACTGGGAATAAACCTGTATTTCTTCTGAATTCTATATCAACTCTGCTAAAAACACATGCTTCGCAATGTGTGTAAAACTTTTGCTAATTTATCTCTTCATTTTGCTAAAGTTGTGTTGAACACCTGCTACTCAGTAGTCTGACATCCCAACATATACCGATGCGATGTTTGAGTCTCCTAGTGAACCAACTTCCGTACCCTAAAATATTTCAATGCCTCTCAGTAGAAGATTTGCTGCATTTTGCATCATTTAGACTTGCATGAGATGAGGCCAGTGGTTGTTACAGGTTCGGTACATGCCTGTGAAATTGTCTCCCAGATGAAGTCACCTGCTAAGGCTTGATGAAGGATGCAGACATTGTCATTCACAGGCACAGCTGAATTAGCTCAGGCAAGCATGTCTAAGATCATGCTGAATTGTGGGGTTCTGATTTGGTTTGCACTTGAGTCATGCTGGCCTTGGAATTGAACTGTTGATCATCAAAGGTCCCAGTGTAAAGTGCTTGACCATTGATCCCCTCGGAGCCGTTTTCCTGGTGGATTGTTCACATTGATGTGTATACATTGGTGAAGACTGAAGAGTTCCAGTTCGGATGGGTGTTAAAAAAGAGTATTGTTTGATCTTTTCTTTTGTTCTCTAGTTTGTCATGATAGTTTCTAAAAGATGGATAGTGAACTTTTACGGTCCGTTTCGACTTTACAAAACACTGTGGAAAGGAAAAAAAATAGAATTTTTTTGGGGGACGTTTGGGTTGAAGATGGGAAGGAAAAAAAAAATGTGATGAAAAAGTAGGATGGAAAATTACTCATTTTAGAGCATGAAATTTTTTTTCATTTTTGGGAGAAAAAGATAGGGAAAGTTTTTGTTCCAACACCTCGATCTAAAATTAGAACTCAGAAGCCATTACCATCTTATTATCACTATTGGGGTGGTTAAAGCTGGTGATGATCACTAGCAATCTCTTTTTTCAATCTAAAACATCACCCTTATGATCGAATTTGAGGCAATTTCTCAACATCAGTTTCCTAGGTCTAGGATCTAAGGTGAGGCACCAAGAAGAAGATGAGTAATGCACTGAGCAAATTAAAGGGTGTAACGAGGTGGTGGTTTCGAATTTGAATAGATGAATTAAAAAGAAGACGATGATGATGATGATGGGGGATTAAGTGGGCAATTTTCGAATTTGAATAGATGAATTAAGAAGAAGACGATGATGATGATGATGGGGGATTAAGTGGGCAATTTTCAACCAGAGGTAGAAGAACAAAGAAGGGGGGAGGGGATTCATGGACGGTGAACAAAAAGAGAAGGGAATGAAAACAAAGAGAGTTTTAGAGGGGAGGGGGGCTGTTTTTTAGTGCGGCAAATTGGGGGGACTGGGGTTGTGGAGGGTTTAGGGATTCGACAAAAAATATTTGAAAATCTTTTTCTTTTGATTTTTCTTTCTTTAATCTAAACAAGAGAAAAAAATTGACTTTTTTTCAACTTTTTTTCCTATGAATTTTCTTTCTACATAATATTTCTAGGTTCAAACGTGGTCTTCAGGATACTACTTGTTAGTATGCTTTGTTAGATCATACAAACGAAATCCTTGGCTTATTCCCTAGTTTATATGTGAAAGAGTATTGATCGTTTTTGGCACTCCAGGTTTTGGTTATCTTTTAGCCAAGACTTTTCCCTAATTTAAGAGAAGCAAAATCTTATTGTGATACGAAGGAGATGAAATAGATTGAATCGTAAATGTCACATGAGTGTAAGAAGCCATTACAATTTGGATCCGAAAACTCTTTCAATGGATCTTTAGAATGAAGCCACAAATTAGAGCAAGTACAAATAGAAAGACAAATAAAAGCAATAGAAAGTCTTTTTTTATTTTTCTTCTCCTAATCATATGGCATATAGTTTTAAGTGCTACCTTACTTTATCGATGGTTGTAACTTGTTCAGTTGCTTGCAGGACGCCTTTAGTATGAAGCTATGATAAAATTGGATGAGATGGTGTTTCTAGAGGTACTTGGGCCTATCCCCATGGGTGGTCATATTAGTGTAGCACCTCCCACAGGCCTCCTTATTGCCGTAAGTCCCTGGTGGTGCGCATTTACACCTATAACAACACGTTGAACATACCCTTATACACAATCCAATCCTTGAGTGCAATGCACATCTTCTTTTGCATTGCCGATAGGGGCAGGCAATGGGTTAGGTCGGATTGCCTATTAACTGAACGGGCCAGGTTGAGCCAAACACATTTTGTTAATGGGTCAGGTAGGGTCTTGGGCTAAATGACCTCGAGCTGCTCATAGCCCGCCCAAAACTTTAAAAAAAATCTTTTATCCCTTGAAATTTGACACTTAAAAAGTCATCTTAAGACCGCAGGTGAGAACCTTCTGCAAACAAAAGAAATCCAAATTACACTTTCAATATCTACAATTGAACTTTCAATCAACCAACCTTGAAGAAAAGAAAGGGGGAAAAAAAAGCTATACATAGATTTAGAAGTTCAAATTACAAAAAAACCAAGCTAATCCAAATTACAAGAAATCGATATTCAAATTACACCACCTAGTCATTCCAAATTAAAAATGATAACTTCTAAAATCAACTCCATGAAGTGATGAAGTCCAAATTTGATCACTAAGCCATGGAGTGTCCTACACTTGAGTTTTATATGAAAGTATAAGCAGCACATAAGTAATGCTCATAAGTATAATCTATTATAGTAATCAAAAGATTTAATTACCTAAAAGAAGAGACTTGTATTATCCTCCTCATCCTCATACGCTCATGATCTTCTAAATTAGAATCATTATCGACTGCTAGAATAGCATAGCATCATACTATATACATCTCTAGTCTTGCAAATACACCAATACTTGTACAGTCTTTGGCTTCAGTGCACTACGAGTTAAGGAGATGGTTTAGCCACCAAGACTAGATGTAGACTCTGAGGCTACGATACTAACTGGGATAGTCAACAAGTCTTGTGCCATTATAGACAGCTTCGGGTATCTCATAAAACTTTTATGCCAAAATTCCAAAACATTTAACTCCATGTTACTTCTGAAAATTTTTTCAGCATTTTCATAGAAATCTTTACTTCTTTGAAAGATTTGGTTATCAATTTCACCAAACTTTGAATCTTTTTCAAAATGTATCCAATCAATTGCAAACCATCTTGCACAATACGATTCAAGATATGTGCACAACATCGAACATGGAAGAAAGAACCACTACTAATCAACTCATTCATTGGAACAAGACGCTTTTTCAAATTAGACACCATTAGATTATACTTAGTATTATCCACAGTGATAATAAGTATCTTATGTTTAATGTTCTATTGAGTAAGAAACATAAATATTGTATTCACGACACTTTCACCATCATAAGGAGGCGTTAATGCTCTAAACCTAAGGATATTTTTTGTGCAGCTTCCAAGCACTATCTACAAAATGGGCTATGATGCAAATGTAGTGCTGATAAGTATGATTTGAATTTCAATAATCAATTATCAAACAAATGCTACCCAAAAATTTCAATAGGATATCTTTGATCTTATCTCTATCCCCAACATCTATGGACAACAATTCCCTCTTAGCCGTTGAACGACTAAATGACACAAAGTTCGGATTAACTTTAGACATCATTTGTCTAAAACCTTTTTCTTCAACAGTTGCAAATTCATGGGCTTCTTCTACAATATAAAGCATAATTTCTTTTCGAAACTCATTCGTGCTAAACACAAAGTCCTCACCATCATCAATACCTAACTCCCCAATTTCAACTCCAGTAGGTCATTGTGGACATTTATCTAAGTGACGCTTCAAGTGAGACCTGCCACTATTAAAATTAGCGGTCATGACTACTTTACAATGCTTACAAGTTGCTATTTTCTCACCTTGTGCATTCTTGCCTTCTTCAAACTCTCTCCACCCTTTAGAACTCTTTTGCCTTTTCCGTTGCTAAGTGGCATACTTATTGTATTTATCTTCATTGTACTAAAGAGGTTGCCGCTTCACTTTCCATAACTAAAATTTAAAATAAAGGAAGCTTAATTAGCAAACGAGTTTTATTTTAAAATCATTTTAACGAAAAAATTTAGAATTTGTAGGAGATAAGGGGTAAAAGAAATTTCAAAAATTTAGAATTTGAAATAACTTCACATCTGTTATTTACTTGCTGACATGCTAGTTGGTTTGGATAACATATGCTAAAATCATTTTAAGCAAAAAATTAAACAGACGAATAAAAATTCATGAAAAATTTTGTATGCAGCAATCGAAATTTAGAGCAAAAGATGTTTCATTAGTTATACAACATAAAATTCACCAATGTAAATCGGTGCTGCCACAATTTTTTTCCCCGATTTTCCAATGCCCGTAGTAGGAGGTCCATAGGCCAGTACATAGTACTTTGTTTCTTGACAGGTGGCAAATGCCCGCAATAGGGAGTGGGCATCGGCGGATTTACCACTGGTGATGGAGCATTTCCCTTTAGTGGATGTGGCTAGGGGCTTCCCCAACATTGGTGGCGCAGGGGCCTTAGGTGGCGACATGTACAGCTTCACCAGTGGTGCAGGGGACTTAGGTGGTAGCGTGTAGGGCTTGGCTGGTGGCATTGGGGCTTTTGGCTTTGGAGTGGCTGGTGGCTTGTAGGTCTCAGGAATTGACAGCGACAGAGGTAAATAATCAGCCTGTTGCATGTGGACAAAAACTGAATTAGTGTACTTTCTTTTTTAAAAAGGGGGGGGGGGGCATTTTTAAAATGAGGGTCCTTTTTGTGAATATCAAACACTAATCAAAAGTAAACGCATTTTTGACTTTGCTGCAATAATTTATAAAAATTTTATCAGGTGTATTATTCAGTACCCACAAATAAAGAGTTAATTGTGCTAGTGTTATGCAAATACTACTCATGAAATTGCAACTGAGGTAGCTAGTAAAATTACAAAAATATAAATAAGTTTAAGAAAATTGAAACAAGATTAAAACAAAATTAATAAATTGCAAAAGAGAGCAGATTTCTTCCCCTAATGAGAGAAGCAAATCGTCCATGGGACCTAGCGACAGGGTTTATAGTCTTGACATATTAATGCACCAATGACTTTTGTCTAAATTGCACAATAATATAAAAGCTTATCTCCTTATATATCCTATTTACTTAAGTTGATTTTTGATTTTTTTTGTTTGGTTTGAAAATTGAGCTGTTGTTAGATGATAATTATTTTTATGCATGTAGATCTATATTATTTATTATTGAAATAAAAAAACAAAAATTAGGTTTGAGTTACGTACTTGGCTATAAACACCCAGATAAATTAGATATGCTTTGTCTTTTCTAAGGATGATTGCGGCAACCTCTTTTTTTTTTTTAAAAAAAAAAACAAAGCTTAAAGGGCACTATAAATGTTGCAAAAGTTAGATTTAAACTTGTATTCTAAATGTGAATGACATTAACAACTTTATTAAGTTAGTTCCAATATACTTTCATTAGACAATGTTATTAAGAAGACGAGACATTTCATCATTTAAACTACATATCTAACTTAGAGAGTACATGAAATGAAAGGTATCATGTCCTAGAAAATAGTTCATAATATTAGCTAAACTAAGTGCAATAGCAAAAAACCAAGCTTATTAGCATCAATCAATGAAGAGTAGTAAGCAAATCCCAAAGGAGTGGGGAGAAGCTGGCTACTGGTAAATAGCTTGCTAGGGGTACAAGGCTAAGAGACTATAGGAAAAGGGTGTAAATAATATAGGACATCGAGAAGCTGAGTAAGGAGTGTCACTGGTGGACAGTAAATTGCAAGCTGTGTTTTCTGAAACTTGTCACTAATTTTTTAAGCTGACTCAAACTTAATTTTAATGCATAGTTTTAATGCCAATTTTTAATTTTGTGTTAGAATGGCACTCCTCGGAGTCTGCTTCTGCTCTTTGGACTTTACTACCTCTAAACTACCATAGATTTCTCCTGCAAATAAAAATTAACTATACACAGTAGAGTAATATTAGTAATGAAGGAATTAATACAACGAATTAAGCGTACACATATTTATCTCAATCCTGCAGCGGAAGACGATCGAATCTTGGCTTGAATCACTGGTCGTGGAAGGAACCCACAATACGGAGAACCTTCATAATCCCACAGCCTAAGAGCCCTAAGTTTTGTGCAGAAACTATTTTTAGAGAACTCTTGATGTTTCTCTCTGATTGTCTTTTCCTCTAGACTGACCTCCCTTTTATATTAAAAGGATAGTCGAGGAATTAGGGTTTAAGCCGTTGAGTTATTGGGCTTGTGAACCTCTTGTGGGTGTATCATGCCCTAAGTCCAACATCTTCCACTCACACATAAGGGAGTGCTTATTTCCACCTTAAGAAAAACTTATTTTTCTTTTATTTTTGCTCAATCTTCATAGTGGGCAAAAAGGCCATGCGACTAGTATACCTATCAGAGATTGATGCTATACATCTTTTAGGAATATATAGCCCCTTGTCGAGAACTGCACATGAGTAGTTGGAAGTATGCAAGTACCCTAGATCATTTCAATCTCATTAAGATGTCTCACTTTGATCTCATCAAACCATCATATTTCATATTCACAATTATGGCCATATGTCATAACTGGTGCACAGGTGAATAGAAATTAATGAGATTCCGTGAATGATCTTCTTCTTCTCAGGAGACTCTAAAATAAATCCAACTCTTTTTTCTATATATGTTCTACCAGACCGAATCACTTCTGATTATTTGGCAATACACTAAGATAACGAACATTGGATAGAGTCTCAAGCCACTGATTGGAGTCCTGAGAGTGCAAATATAAGGTCATAACCTTATGGGGTCTCACACAAGTATAAGTAGAGATCTAACATATATTAACTCGATTGGTCGTCTCTTGCACACATGGTCTAAAACAGGTGCTATAGCATTCTCTCCTTTCCTATGGAATGTATGTCTTTTGGTTCTTTAACCAAAATGCTATATAAATGATATTTGGACACCATATTGTCCAAACTAAGTTCACAAATCTACTTATTAACTCAAACTCACATCTGGCCTCTTTAAGGTAGGTTAGGTAAAATTCATTTTTACCCATATGTTATGATGACATTTTGTCATTATCAAGGTGACATTCATGATTTTAAGTTGACAAGTTCTCATAATTATACTTCTGATAATTCTACTTAAAATCTTGTTTCATCTCCTATAGATACTCAAATCAATGGAACCGGTTACCCGTGTGAGAGGGCTTACGTCAAGTCTACCCGACGTACTTTTTATATTCAAGAATGCACAAAAGCATCCATGAATAAGAATGCATATTCCAGTATTCTAATAATAAGTATATGCAAGATAACTTATTTGAATTTCACAATATTAGACAAACACTTGTGAACGTTGGGAAAACAATCAACATGCCAGTGCATAGTTATCATCTACAAAGACCGTTAAGCCTTTACGTGCTCAACAAGCACACCTCCTTACCAGGGCTAGCTCAATTGCTCTAAAAACATTTCCTTCGCAGGGAACTACTTTACATTCACTATCTTTGTGTGTCACCATGTTATTAACAAAATTGAACCTTATGTCCAATCTGTTTGGTCTTACTACAATACTTTAAGGTTTGTGGCACATGCGATCACAACTTGTCTTAGTGAACCATTACTGGACAGTATTATTTGGTCCACCAATTAAATAATCCAAGTACCTCTTCAACCAAATAGATTCTTGCCCTTTTAAGGATGGAGCCACAAACTCTTCTTAAAACATGAGTGTGTCGTACCATTTTAGCACTGTTGCTAAGTTGGAAGACATAATTGAGGGTTTTTTCTCATATGAACTTACCACAGTCAAGACCTTTGCACCCTTTTGATGCAAGTTATTGTCTATATGCCATAAACGCATGATCAGAGGTTCCCTTTAGATTCCTCATGACTTAACTTTCTGTCGCTATGCTAGTCTCAGGTCTAGTTGATATCTATATAAAGATACCACATCTAATATGCATCACATAATGCATTAGACTTCTAACTACACTTAACAAAGTAAGTTATACTTATTAGTCCTTTTCTACTAGAATATGACACATTTTACTATAAGATCTCACCTTTGTTGATGTGAGTACTAATAAGGTCATAGGTATGCGTATTAGATTATTCAAAGATCTTTTAATGTCATTCTCTTTCAGAAAAAGAATAACCTCTTTGAATATTATCTTAGAAACTTTATTTCAAGAGCATACGCTGCTTTATCCATATTAATCATCTCAAAGTTAGATGATAACAAGGCCTTTTGCCTTACTTAATAACTCTACACCATTTCTAGCTATTAGTAAGTCATCCACATATAATGATTTGACTTCAAAATTTCTTTTGGACCCTTTTGGTGTCAATCATAGTGCAGCCACTAGAGACCACCACAAGTACACCAATCCATTAAGGAAACTTTAAGATCACAATTGATCTCACATGTCTACAAACCTCATGTTTGTGATCCTTTTCAATGGAACATCACTTAATCCCTTTTGGGATTAGTATTTGCACACCCATATGATGTGACTTTAGGTCCAAACTAGCCATAATAACCAGAGCAAGGTGAAATTAGGATAAAGCACACAATAAGAGGTAAAAACTCTTTGTAGTTGATCCTATCCTATTATGTATACCCTTTTACAGCAAGTTGAGCCTAATGCCAACTATGTCATTAGCCTTACAATTTAAGAACTGATATGTTCTTAAATAACTTTTGTGTCCTAAAAGGGCAACCAACTATTCACCTTTATTTACTCCATTATTTCCATTGTCTTAGTCCACTTGTCATTAGAAGGGTCAGAAAGAGCATCTTTACTCATTTCTATTGTGTAGAAATGTCATAAAAGTTTCATGTACCTCATTACCCAAATGGCGTGGAGGAATACTTTCTGACAACCATGTCCTAGCAGAGATTCATATAATCTCATATCGTTCCTTTTGAGATCGATTTTACTCCCACTCAAACCCAGACCAATTATCTTGCTCCCACTTGGAACAAGAATAGAATTTGCTCCTGCTTGGAACAAGAACATGATCACTTTTATTTGCTCTTAATGATGATAAAGGTGCACCTTGATGATAAACTTATTCATCATCAATTAAAATCCTCCCACTCGAATGAAGAGATCCAATTTGGTTTAGAGAGCTAATAGAGATTTGACCTATCTCACCCTTCTTTGGAAATCCATTCCTTAGAATGTGATATATATTGTTTAAGTTTTAGTTGCACTCCCACTGTCTTATAGCCCAATGAATCCAAAAATCTTTGAAGGTTAGAGTATCCCATAAAGATACTCGTCCTTCCCCCTTTGGCATTTCCATAGGAGGGGTTGTGTTCATAGGTCGTATAGCCCTGAGGTCCAAAGATTCTTAGATTAGGCTCTAATCCATAGCTTATATGGAGTGGTAGAAACTTACTTTACAAGTTCAAGGTCAAGATCATAGATTGCAATAAAGGTAGATCACCTCAACAGGAGATTCACAAGTCTTATGCAATTGTTGATCCTATCATATCAAGGAGCATTCTGGGTTCTTTCCCCACAATAATATTTTATTGTAGGCTTTTAGGATAATTAGCTAATAAACTATCCATTTTTTATCACAATATTCACCAAATTAATGCCAACAATGGTCTTTGAGGCCTTAACCTCTTAGGTTTATTTGATTTTTAATCAGGCTCATATGTTTGCTAAAGCAACTTATTGCTTCAGACTCATCTGAGGTCAAATAAACAAGACCAAATCAAGTGAAATGTGATGAAACATAGAAGCTCTACACCCTATTATCACATTCATTAGACCATGAGCATTCAAATGAATTAACTACAATGTAAATTAAACTCTTAGTAACCTTTCTAAAATTAAATGGTTTTCTTGTTATTTTCCTGCTAGATGATGTTCACAAGTAGGCTATTCAACTTATGTTTGCTAACAAATCTTATTTTGCTAGCTTTTGCATATATATGTGTTTGACCCTTATGGTCTAGGCTAGCATGACAAATAAACATTTCACATCATCTTAATTATGTGAATATAGAAAAACAAACACTCGGATTAATGAAACAAATATCCAATCCATTACAAGTAAACCATTTCTAATAAAGCAGAAGCAAAACTAAAGGTGTTCTAACTAGGCTTCAATGCCATGAACATGTTCAAATGAAACCAACATAGCAACATTATTCCAACTAATCTTAGGCGCAATTAGGTTTTCACATAGGATAGGGTCTCGGCTGCTATGTAAGACTAACTTGCATGTTCCGATTCCTCCAATAACCATATTGTTATCGTCTCCACATGTGTCCTCATCGAACCATGTAAGAACCCGTTGGAAGCCCAATAAAGTTTCTTGGTTCCTAGCTCTTTGGTTCAGATTCCTGAACCTACAATCCACATAGGATTAACTTCAGAAAGAAGAATACAACTAGCAACACAAAAGTCACTAGGAGATATCGCTAAGTACCTGCTTGGGCTCAGTGCAACCACGAGCGTGGTGACCTATTTGGTCATAGTTGAGGTACTTAGCTTCCATTAAATCCTTCTTCCACGTGCATTTTTCTTTGCCTTGTTGGTCATACTCAGTCTCCTCATTTGACTGAGTCTTGCCAATCAAGTTCCCTTGCTCCTTCCATTTAGAACCATTCCTTCAATTAGAGGTTGACATGTGCACTTCTGCACTTGTCATTTCAACAGCTTCTTGCCGCTCATCCTCTAATTCAAGTCGTCGTCTAATGTCCTCGAAAGTAAGGATATACTTAGTTCAAGACAGAATCATCTTAATATGGCCCCAGTCATTAGGTAGAGAACAGATCATGGTACGAGCTTGTTGCTCATTGGTCAATTCATAATCCATTTCAGCCAATTCAGTAATCATGTTTGACATGTACCTCAAATGCTCCCTCATGGAAACATATAACCTCTTCTTATAATTATCCAACCTTATAACAAGAGACCTAAGTCTAGCAGTTGTGACAGCTGATATGATGCTTGTAAAACACAAAAGTTTTACAATCAGTATAAAAATACACATACGTCTAATATTTTAGCATACACTTATCTATGTAACTTGGCAATGATTGAAAGAGTTAATATACACAAACATAAACTCTAGAGTCGAAAGTTCACATATAGTTCCTAATCATCGCCATAGGAATGAATGTTTTAGTGTAATTAACTTTATCGTTTCATTCCAAGTTACTAGAGCACTCAATACAAATTAGAATAATCTACAAGAAATTCTCAAATTTCTAATTAAAGAGGATATGCTAACCTCGAGAATATTTTAAGAAAGTTCAACATATATCTATAAATATATGAAAATGAGTTTAATCATATTAGGCATAATTTACAAATTTAACAAAATTCTCAAAAATATATTTTTGAGAAATTTCAATGTCCTCTCATCCAACTTATTTAGGGAGGTACATATATAGCCTTTTGCATGCAACATATGAAACATATTCTCATAATATGTGTAACGCCCCGAACTTTTTGTTACTTATTTTGAATTATGTGCAATATGTAAATGATGTGTGTATTGTACGCATTTTATTTTAGGCACATGTGTGTGTTTTATATTAACATTATTATTATTATGTTTTTGGAAGTGATTAGAAAATATTACTCATTTAATAATTGTGCAAAAAAAAAAAGAAATGGAAGGAAGAGTCAAAAAAGGAGGCTTGACCAAAAAAAAAGGAAAAAAGAAAAGGGGGATTTTTTTTCAATTTCACGTGATATTCATCAGAGGGGAGGAGGGGCTTTTCTTGCTTTCTCAACCCAAAACACATGCATAGCCAGAGAGGGAAAGAGAGGCAGAGGAGAAGAAGAAGAAGAAGAAGAAGAAGAAGAAGAAGAAGAAGAGGAGGAGGAGGAGGAGGAGAAGAAGAAGGAGGGGGAAAAAAAGAGGAAAGAGAATAGAGTTTTGATTTTGATTTCAGGTTACGGTGAGTAATCTTTGCTCTTTCTCAACCTAAAATTAATTAGAGCAAGATGAATTTGATTGTTTATACTTGAGTTTGATAAATCAATTAAGAATTGAAAGCTTTGAATTTGATGTTTTAAAGTTTAGTAGATTAGAACCCTAAATTCATTTGTTAGAAACCCACAATCAAAATTTTCATGGTAATTTGTGATTTTAGGGTTATGTGAATGTCATGAATTAATGGCTATGTTATGAATTCATCCAAATACATGCTAAGCTAAGGATTTTTGGATGGATTACTTATATTGGATGAATAAGAGAATAGAAAGATAGAGGTTGACTTTTTGGATTTTGCACACAGCCTTCCACTATTTGATTTTTTGTGAATTATTGGGTTGACAAAAATTCCTAAAATTTTTACTATAGTGACCCATGATATTGGGCGATTTTGTTAAATTTTTGTGAATTTTGGATATGTGGTTTGGAAGTTGTTAATTTTTGATTGAAGCTGCCCTGTTATGTGATGTGAAAATGCAGATGATTTTTGCATTACTATGAATCACTGGGTTGGAGAAAAATTGTAAAAATTTTACTGTGGAATATAGATATTATTTGGAGATTTCTGGTAAACTTTCATGAATTTTGGATGTTTATTTCACGATTTATGAATTTTTGATTGAAACTGTCCTGTTTCGATGTATAGTTTCAGTTACTGTTTTAATTTGTTTTGAAGATTTGATTGGAGAAAAATTGTAAAAATATTATTGTAGATTCCTCATAATATTTGGTGATTCCCTTTAAATTTTCATGAATGTTAGTTGTGTATGCTATAAGTTGTGAATTTTTGAGCTTGATTCCTAGATTTTTGATAATTTTGGTTTATTGTTTGAATTTCTGAGAGTTATTGACTAGGAGAAAAATCTTGAAATTGTTTTCCTAGAATTTAAATATTATTTTTCAATTTCCTGCAAAATTTTGTGAATATTAGATGTGTATTATTTGAGTTATGAGTTTTTGAACTAAATTATCTTATTTAGTGTAATTATGGATTATTTGTGTGTTTAATTCGTAAATTAGATATGGAAAGACCATTGTTGAGCTTCCTAAATATTTTAATTGTGTGATCAACTATAAGAAGTTTGTGAAACAATTTTGAAGTTGGATTATGTCTTAGGAATATTTTGGTGTATATTTTGGTATATGATGCGAATAAAAGTTTCTTTGAATATAATAAGTTATGTTTTTGGGAAAAAAGGTTCATGTTTTGACTGAGGCTATTACAAAGTATTCTAGAGCTATGGCCATAGAAGTAGTTGTCTTTGTATTTGAAGTTGTGTGAGTCATTGGTTGGTACCTTGAGTGGGCACTGCCCGGCCCGCTAATTAACTATTCAGTTTGTGTTATGTTGGTATTGTATGGGACCTTAGTACTCCAGGATGTAAATGTGACTCATCAGTTTGTGATTTGAGAACCTCTATGTATTTTAAAGTGCGGGTGCCTGGTTGGTACCATATGTATGAGTTACGCCTTGTCCACAATTGGTTGGTATTATATGAATGAGCCATAGTTGGGCCACCAGGATGTGTTTGTCATCCCTATGTTTTGATGGTTATTTGTGTGAGTTATGAGTTGATTTTTTCTAAACTAAAAAGGCTTGCATTCAGTCAAGAATATGTGATAGGTTGTGAAATTAGTTTTAGCATTGGATTTAGACTTTGGATATGTTATGAAATTGGTGTGGCATTGGATTTGGAATTTGGATATGTTATGAAATTGGTTTTGGTTCGGATTTGGACTTTGGATATGATGTGAAATTGGTTTTGGCTTGGATTTGAACTTGGTTTTGGATTTGAAGAATCATTTGGGATATTTATAAAATTGGGATCGATTTGAACCATATGTGTGATCGATAAATATGTTTAAAAAATATATTATGTGTTTAAAGCACGTATGTGGACTTTTGAATGGAATATGCTTTATGTATGCATTAAGTATGATTACGGGCGGGCCATTAGCATGATTTAGCAGGCTTTGCTTTCTTTTGGACTTCAATGAGGATTAAGAGCCCAAAGGATATAGTTGGTACAGGACAACCACGGTTAGTTTAGTGAATAAACTAATAGTAGAGTTTGTTCAGGGACTTAAGTAAAAATGAGAGTTCTTGAAACGTACCTGGTATGGGACAGGTACGACTAAGTTAGTATAATTGTCTACCTCATAACAAATATGTGTGTGTTTGTGAAGTTCGGGAACATATTGGATATGAAAGATATGAGTTTATTTCGATTTCCGGTGCATAAGCATGTTCTCTTATCACCTTCTATATATTATATGATATGTTTTGTCTATATGCCATAAGATACGTATACTATGTGATTATGTGTTAACCGGTTAATGTGCAAAGTGTTACAATAGGGAAGGTAAGGGTTATTTACTGGGCTTGGGGAGCTCATGACTTCACCATTTTTCAGGCTTTAGAAGCAAAAAGGGACCACAAGAATATTAAGAGAGCTAGCTAGCTCTGAAATAATTTCGAAGAACTTAGTTGGGAATGCAGACCTTATTATTTGTTTATGTTATGAGTTATGTTTATTAAATATAAGTATGGATATATTTTTGGGATTACATATGTGTAAGAACATTATAGATAGGGTTGAAGTATGTATGTAACGCATGTTTTAGATTGGCCCTCCTAAACTTTAGTTAGATTTCAACAAGTGCTTTCGCTACTATAGCCTATAAACAAGTTAATTAAGGTTAAGAAGTTTAGAGAGCCTTGTGGATGTTCTTAGTGAAACATCCACAGCAAGGGCGCGCCTACCCCCTTCGGGCGGGGCGTTATAAAATTAGTATCAGAGCAACAATCCTGTAACCTCTGATCTGTAGGGCTTGTGTGCGTATGTAATTGACTATTTGTTTCATGATGTGCAATGATGTGAGTTATGTGTGCTTTACACAAGCACCAAGTTTATGTGATTAGCATTATGACTTTGTTTGACATGGATGAAACTTGAGATTAGAAACATGGTGATGATAAGTTTTCGAGGACGAAACTTGTTTTAAGGGGGGGAAGGATGTAATGCCCCAATATTTTTGTTACTTATTTTAAATTATGTGCAATATATAAATTGTGTATATTGTACACATTTTATTTTAGGCACATATGTGTGTTTTACGTTATTATTATTATTATATTTTTGGGAGTGATTAGAAAATATTACTCATTTAATAATTGCACCAAAAAAAAAAGAAATGGAAGGAAGAGTAAAAAAAGGGGGCTTGACCCAAAAAAAGGAAAAAGAAATAGGATTTTTTTTCAATTTTACGTGATATTCATCAAAGGGGAGGGGGGCTTCTTTTGCTTTCTCAACCCCAAACACACACACAGCCAGAGAGGGAAAGAGAGGCAGAGGAGAAGAAGAAGAAGAAGAAGAGGAGGAGGAGAAGAAGAAGAAGGAGGGAAAAAAAAGGAGAAGAATAGAGTTTTGATTTTGATTTCAAGTTAAGGTGAGTAATATTTACTCTTCCTTAGCCTAAAATTGATTAGGACAAGATGAATTTGATTGTTTATGCTTGAGTTTGATCAATCAATTAAGAATTGAAGCTTTGAATTTGATGTCTTAAAGTTTAGTAGATTAGAACCCTAAATTCATTTGTTAGAAACCCATAACCAAAATTTTCATGGTGATTTGTGATTTTAGGGGTTTGAATATTGTGAATTGATGGTTATGTTATGAATTCATCCAAATACATGCTAAACTAAGGATTTTTGGATTGATTACTTATATTGGATGAATAAGAGAATAGAAAAATAGAGGTTCACTTTTCGGATTTTGCACATAGCCTGCCACTTTTTGATTTTTTGTGAATTATTGGGTTGGTGAAAATTCCTGAAATTTTTACCGTAGGTGACCCATGATATTGGGCAATTTCCTACAAAGTTTTGTGAATTTTGGATATGTGTTTTGGAAGTTATGAATGTTTGATTGGAGCTATCTTGTTATGCAGTGTGAAAAGTCAGATGATTTTTGCATTACTGTGAATCATTGGGTTGGATAAAAATTGTGAAAATTTTACTGTGAAATATAGATATTATTTGAGATTTTTGGTAAACTTTCATGAATTTTGGATATTTATTTCATGAGTTATGAATTTTTGATTGAAACTGCTCTGCTTTGGTGTATAGTTTCGGTTACTGTTTTAATTTATTTTGAAGATTTGCTTGGAGAAAATTATAAAAATATTACTATAGATTCCTCATGATATTGGGTGATTTCTTGTAAAGTTTCATGAATTTTAGTTGTGTATGCTACAAGTTGTGAATTTTTGAGCTTCCCAGATTTTTGATAATTTTGGTTTGCTATTTGAATTTCTGGGAGTTACTGACCTGGAGAAAAATCTTGAAATTTTTATGCTAGAATCTATATATTATTTTTCAATTTCCTGAAAAATTTTGTGGAGATTGAATGTGTATTATTTGAGTTATGAATTTTTGAACTAAACTATCTTATTTAGTGTAATTATGGATTATTTGTATGTTTAATCTGTAAATTAGATATGGAAAAGCCGTTGTTGAGCTTCCTAAATATTTCAATTGTGTGATGAAGTATAGGAAGTTTGTGAAAACTATTTTGAAGTCAGATTATGTCTTGGGTACATTTTGGTATATGATGCGAATAAAAGTTTCTTTGAAGATAATAAGTTATGTTTTTGGGAAAAAAGGTTCATGTCTTGACTGAGGCTATTACAGAAGGTTCTAGAGCTATGGCCATAGAAGTAGTTGTCTTTTTGTTTGGAGCTGTGTGAATCGTTGGTTGGTGCCTTGAGTGGGCACTATCCAGTCCACCAATTGACTCTTCAGTTTGTGTTGTTTGGGAGTTGTATGGGTCCCTGGTACTCCAGGATGTAAAGATGACCCATCAGTTTGTGATTTGAGGACTTCTACGTACTTTTGAGCATTGGGTGCCTGGTTGGTACCATATGAATAAGTTGCGGTTGGTCCACCATTGGTTGGTACCGTATGAATGAGCCGTAGCTGGGCTACCAGGATGTGTTTGTCATCCCTGTATTGTGATGGTTCTTTGAGTCATGAGTTGATTTCTCCTAAACTAAAAAGGCTTACATTCAGTCAAGAATATGTGATAGGTTATGAAATTGGTTTTGGCATTGGATTTGGACTTTGGATATGTTATGAAATTGGTTTTGGCATAGGATTTGAATTTTGGATATGTTATGAAATTGGTTTTGGCTTAGATTTAGACTTTGGATATGATATGAAATTAGTTTTGGTTGGGATTTGGACTTGGTTTTGGATTTGAAGAATCATTCAGGATATTTATAAAATTGTGATCGATTTGAACCATATGTGTGATGGATAAATATATTTAAAGAAATATATTATATGTTTAAAGCATGTATGTGGACTTTTGAATGGAATATGCTTTATGTATGTGTTAAGTACGGTTACAGGTGGGCCATTAGCATGATTTAGCAGGCTTTGCTTTCTTTTGGACTTCAATGAGGATTAGGAGCCCAAAGGACATAGTTGGTAGGGGATAACCATGGCTAGTTTAGTGAATAAACTAATAGTAGAGTTTGTTCAGGGACTTAAGTCAAAACGAGAGTCCTTGAAACGTACCTAGTATGGGACAGGTACGACTAAATTAGTCTAATTACCTACCTCATAACAAATATGTATGTGTGTCTGTGAAGTTCAGTAACATGTTGGATATATATGAAAGATATGAGTTTATTTCAATTTCTAGAGCATAAGCATGTTCTCTTAACGCCTTCTGTACGTTATATGATATGTTTTGTCTATATGTCATAAGATACGTGTGCAGTGTGATTATGTGTTAATCGGTTAATGTGCAAAGTGTAACAACGGGGAAGGTAAGGATTATTCACTGGCCTCAGGGCGCTCATGACCTCCTGATTTTTCAGGTTTTGGAAGCAAAAAGGGACCACAGGAGTATTAAGAGAGCTAGCTAGCTAGCTATGAAATAATTTCATAGAACTTAGTTGGGAATGCAGACCCCATTATTTGTTTATGTTATGAGTTATGTTTATTAAATGTAAGTGTGGATGTATTTTTGGGATTACATATGTGTAAGAATATTATGGATACGATTTAAATATGTATGTAATGCATATTTGAGATTGACCCTCGCGAACTTTAGTTAGATTTCAACAAGTGCTTTTGCTGCTGTCGCCTATGAACAAGTTAATTAAGGTTATGAAGTTTAGAGAGACTTATGGGTGTTCTTAGTGAAACATCCACAGCGGGGCGCGCCTGTCCCCTTTGGGCGGAGCGTTAAATATTTA
This sequence comes from Carnegiea gigantea, assembly GCA_029747015.1. NCBI lineage: Eukaryota > Viridiplantae > Streptophyta > Magnoliopsida > Caryophyllales > Cactaceae > Carnegiea > Carnegiea gigantea. Next base: position 155,518 of record JAKOGI010000788.1, on the reverse strand, counting down.
GCATAATATTTCATGAATTTCATTCAAAACATATATACGCTTATCATATATCGCATGAAATTCAATTGAAAACAAAAGCGCTACATATCATAGAGATTTCATAATTTTTTCACTCAAAATAATCTTAATGATATTGAATCAACATAATCTCATTTCTCATGAAATTTAATAGAATGAAATATGTTCAAATAAAAGATTCTCTAAGAATGACACAATATTTCATTCTCAAAACACTGACAACAAGTATCACAGTCAATCAAATTATATAAATTTCTATGTCCAAAAATAAAACATAAATTAACCCTTATGGTCAGTTTAATTAACCCATTCGCCAACAAGTCAACCCTTTTGGTCAACCCAAGTCAACAGTCAGACCTTTTAATTTTTATTTAGTCATTAGTAATAATTTTTTTATTTTATTTTATTGCAGGTGTTGGTGGCGTGGGTAGGGGGCCTCACGCCCACCCCATGGTCCCGGGTCGCACGAACCGAAAACATAAAAAACCGGTTGGCTATACCCAGGGAACAAACATGCCATGAATCGCGAGTTTTGTACTTGTTTTCATCAAATTAATCTGTGGAATCTGTCCTAAACTCATTTTAGGATCCATTGAAACCTTTAATAGCTAAAAAGCAAGCAAAAACAACCCACGAAATCGAACAAAAATAGCTGAAAATCATGCCTAACCCCTGTCGGAATGTTCACGCAATTCCGACCAAAATTCGGCCAGATTCTGGTGAATTTACGGCTAATTTTTGAGGGTTTTTGCTCCCACCTTTATGGGTAACAAAAGTCGCAAATAAATTGCGAGTAACAATGACCAAAAAGGGATCAAAATTGAGTTCAAAAGACGAACCCTAACCCTGGAAATTTTCGGCCATAATTCGCCAAATTCCGGCAAAATTTCGACAGTTATTGCTATATTGTTTGAGGGTTTATGCTCCCAATGATGTTCTAAACCCTTTGCATAAATCAGTTGCTCCAATCAATGGCTGAAATTGCTTAAAATTGATCAAAAATGATTCGAAAACATGAGCCCTAACCTCGAATTTGCCGGCAACTACGAGTTCAATTCCGGCCATATTTTCGGTCAAATCTCGGGATAAATTGAGGGTTTTCAATCAGAATTTTATGGGTAACAAAACACACAAATCAATTGAAGGAAATAATAGCCATAAATGATCGAAGTCGAACTGCATATGTTCGACCTAAACCCTAAAATTCACGGCTCATACTTCGCAAGAAGTTGGGCAAATTTTTGATCAAACTAACAATAAGTTGAGGGATTTTGATCTAAATCAAATGAGCAAAGCAACACATGCATCAATTCGCAAGTTAGTTGAACGAAATCGTTGATTTCAGAAATCAAATTAGGGTTTTACAAGCGAAGAACCCTAGAATTTCGAAACACAATTACTCCCAAATTACACAACCAAACTATACATATTATATATCAAATTAAAGTTCTCCTCATGCTCTACCAGAATCCAGGATTTCACGAAAAATCATCAAGAAATTGCACATGAAATAAGGGCATGAAGTTCTGGGCTTTATTAGGCAATGACGCATAAAGAACAAAAATTAACATGAGACAATTAACAGGTTTGGGGCACGCTATACGATGACGACTCAACTAGAAAACAAGCTGATTGGCTCTGATACCAATGGAGGAATTAATGCGATGAATTAAGCGTGAACATGTTTACCTCAATCCTGCAGCAGAAGACGATCGAACCATGGCTTGAATCACTGGTGGTGGAAGGAACTCACAATACAGAGAACCTTCACAATCCCACAGCCTAAGAGCCCTAAATTTTGTGCAAAAACTATCTTTAGAGAACTCTTGATGTTTCTCTCTGATTTCTTGTCATCTAGACTAACCTCTCTTTTATATTAAGAGGATAGTCGAGAAACTAGGGTTTAAGCCATTAACTTATTGGGCTTGCACCCCTTATGGGTGTATCATGCCCTAAGTCCAACAGTATATATTGTCCTCTGCGCTTGTGTTGCCTAGTGCGTTGTACTATTGTAAAAATTGATCAGATACGAAAATTCAACTAGAACTAGTTCGAAAATTTTGGGTTTTGAACACGATTTCCTCAATCCCAACTCGAAATAAATCGAACTCGAGAAACCCGTAAATTTTGGTCAAACCCAACTCAAACCTAAACCCGCATGCTTAACCCTAATATTATATTCTTATTTCTTTGTTTTTCTTGAATTTTTCCCCCTTAACAATAATAGTTTTTCATTATAATGAATCGTATAGAGAGACGTTATGTAATTTTCACTTTCCTTCGCAAATTAGATGATGGTACTTGTTATTTGCCAAGTTCATTCCCATAAAATAATATCATAAACAACTTATAAATGAAACAATTTTAGAAAACAGGCATGAAGCAATTATCCAGTGTTAAGAATCAACTGAGAATAAAAACAAGTATTAAAACTGTGCAAGTCATACAATTATATTCTTAGCAAAATGAATACATCTCATCGCATTTTAAAAAATATTACTTTGTAATAATCTAAAATTTTGATCTTATAACTAAAAGATAATTGTAATAACCTAAAGAGGATGCATGAGCAAGTGAGGGCATAAATTGAGAAAGTGAATGAGCAATACAAGTTTAAAGCCAATAAGAATCGCACTCATGTTGAGTTTAAGTCGGGAGATCTTATGTGGTTGCACTTGAGGAAAGAAAGGTTCCTATCAAGGAGGAAGAACAACCTTATGGCTGGATGAGATGGTCCATACAAGGTGGTACAAAAGGTGGGAGAGAATGCATACAAATTAGAGCTTCCGGGAGACATGCATATATTCGCCGCCTTTAGTGTGGGGGATCTAACTCCATACCTTGAAAATGATTAAAAACACAATGAAGATTTGAGGGAAAATCCTCTTCAAGGGGAAATGTTGATGCGGAGCAAACTCCAAGCTTTGGACTTACTCTCACAACCAAGTAGGCTCAATGTTGACTCTGGATCAAGGACTAGGTCCTCCTAGGTCAATGTTGACTTGGTACCCTTGAGGACGTCCAAGTAAGCTTAGGAGAAGTGGTTGAGCAATTAGTAGGTGTAAATAAGGAGCTTAACTACTTTATCCTCCAAAACCACCTCATAGCTCATTTTCAGTTTTCTAGGTAGAACACCTCATCTCACTTCTAGCTCTATTTTGGAAGGACAAACTGTCTCTAATTTGGACAAGTTATATATGTCTTGATAGCCCCAGATGTATATTTTCCATCAAACCATAAAACATCTCCAAATTCCAGGTATTCAGGAACATATGGGGCAAAACCCAAGCAAGAGTAAGTGTAGAGTCTAAAATTGCACATTTTTTATAAAAGAATTAATTGGGCTAGCAAATGGAGGATTTAAGGGAGAATATTTCTTGGATAGCTAGTGGACTCCTCTAGGAGTGATCCATAGGAAAATCTTCACATGAATGATCCAATTGAGATAGTGGATGACTCATCCAACCTAGCACTAATTTCAGCTCACCTATATTCTAGTTAGCCCCTTTAACATTGCACCCCTAGTTAGGATTTTACTGGTTAATTTCCTTGCAATCCTATTGGTTAGTGCATAACTTGAGGAAGAGGGTACTCCCCTATTTATTTGCTCGATCCTTGTAATATCTCTCAGACTTGGATTAATGATATGAGAGCTTGATACTTGGTATTTTCTCAAAAACTCAACTTTCTTTATCTCTCTAAAGCGGGTGGTGAAGCTGAGTTTATCCATTTAATTTAATCCTTGGTGCCTTGGCTTTAGAGGATTAAAGGGGGGTGGGGTGATTTATCTCTTTTGTTAAATTATTCTCAAGTTTGAATCAACCACTACAAGATTTGAGGTTTTTCTCTCTTGGGTTTTCTTATGTGAAGGAGGGGGGATTGATCTTCATCAACATTTGGGGCTCATGTCAAGGGTTTATACCTTTATTTGATCAATGGATTTCATTATGGATCATATATCAACTCAATTATTTTAGTGAGAATGCCATAATAAGCTACATTATCCCCTTCATCTGTAGCTGAATTCACAAGAACACCAGAATTTTAAGTCTCGCATCTCTTATTAATCTTCTTTATTCGCCACCTATATGCATTACAAGTGATCCTAGACATAGTCCTTATCCATTGATTTAGAAACTACTCAAACATTTTAAATCGTTAGCCATATGAGAGTTAGTAGGAAGATGCCTAGAAACCTAAGAATTCACATAATATGTTAGCCTAAGTGTGATTCAATTTGACATACTCAAATGTAGTACATATAGAAGGACACTTACATTTTCCACGAACCACTTCGGAAATCTTGCTTATTTAATCCCATAAGCATTTCTATTCATAGTTTCTCATTCAATACTAAAAATCTAATAGTGCTCTCTGAAAGCACAATGAAATAAAAATAGTCAAACACATTTTAAAAATCTTTCTAATAATAAAGAAGAAATTCAAGTTCACTCATTACGCATAAACTTAAACTTTATCACAATTAAACAACACATAACTATGTGCTTGTTCAATTATAGAATAACTAGGTTGAATGTCTTTCTTTTTAGATGATGGAAGGCATTTAAAAGAGCAAATAGAAAGTCCCTTGTGTCCTCCATCACCGTCATCATTGGTCCTTGAGAACCTATTCTCCCTCATCTCAATACCATTTAAATATCTTGTACAGAAAGTTAAACATTCAGTTGCTACATACCCTTTAGCAATGCATCCCTCAGGATGATTTTTCATTGGGAACGCATCTTTTATAAGTTCTCAAATCTCTAAAATAATTAGAATGATAAAACATGACTTTTATGTTTCTTAATACTTAAACGGGAGAGGGAAGGGTCATCCACATGCCTTTCTATAGGATACATCCAATGATAAATAAGGGGACCATTATGTCGAAAAAGGAAGGCAAGAAAATGCTCCCTAATCGACATGGAGTAACAATCACATGATCTTGTAAAATTTCAAAGTCTTGAGGTGTTGCAACCTTAGAACGAAGTCCCTAAAGAAGTTGTTCAACTCAATCAAGGTAGTACCCAAATTCTTGTTTTGCATTTTTCTCGTAACCAGTGGCAAAAATTGTTGCATTGTGAAATGGTGGTCATAGCTTTTTAAGTTATAAATTTTACCATCCATAATGCTCCTTTTGATATTTGCTGTGGAACCTTCTGGTACTTTCATGGAAGCTAGTAAACGAATGAATTCCACCTTTCCTTTCTTGGATAACGTAAAGCACGTTGCAGTATATATGTCTTGTTGCCCTATTCTACTAAATGAAGATTATGCCTTATATTCAAATCTTTCAGGTTAAGACTTGATTGGAAAGTGGCTTTTGTCTTCCCCTCAATGCCGAAAAGCATATGTAATACATTCTCAAAGACATTGTTCTCCACATGCATCACATCCAAGTTGTGACGTACGAGTAAATGCTTCAATATGGGAGTTGGAAAAGAATATTCTTCCTTTTCCAAGGCATCACTTTATCACCCAGCCTACTTTTATTTTTTCAGATGATCTGTGGATGTTTTCCAAGGGTAAAATCAAGTTTCTTCATCTGATCCACCGATTCAACCCATATCGTAATCTAGGAGGAGACCTCGTTTCTGCGTCTCCATTAAAGGCCTTCTTGCTACGGCAAAATTTATGATCCCTAGGTACAAAGCGCCGATGACCCATATAATACATTTTTATACTTCTCTTTAAATAAGATGAGCTTGTATCAATATTGCCATATTGGCACACAAACTTCCCTTTAGTTTTCCAACGTGACAAGTTACTATATCTAGGAAAATTAGTTATATTGAAAATAAGGCTCCTTTAAAATGGAGGTCTCCTCCTTCAATACATCATATGTTTCTAAACTTGGCTCCCATAATTGCATCAATTCATCAATGAAAGGTTCTAAATGCACGTCAATATCATTTCAAGGTGCCTTTGGACTAGGTATAAGCAATGTAAGAAAGGAATAAGGTTGTTCATGCACAACCATGGAGGCAAATTATAAGTCTTCAACACAACTAGCCATATGCTATATTGGGTGCTCATATTCCCAAATAAATTAAACACATTGCTCATTAAGTAAATCCTCACATTTCATGGATCACTTGTAAATCCTGAGTATTTATCATTAAATGCTTTCCAAGCTTTAGCATCCTCTGGATGCCTTAATTTTGCATCCTTTATATGACCAATTGCATGCTATCTCATTAATGGAGCTGTCTTAGAGGACATATAGAGTCTTTTAAGCCTAGATGTTAATGAAAAGTAATACAAAATCTTCATTGGAATTGGTTTACCTGAAGCTAATTTCATCACCTTCCCGATCTATTGTTCTATACTTTGAGGCATTACACTCAGGATATCTGCTAAGTTTGGCTTTGTCCTTCCCAAACAGAACACAGTCATTGGCACATGCGTCAATCTTTTAAGAGCCAAGATCAAATTGCTTGATGATTGTTTGCATGTTTTTAAAAGAGTTCGACAATGTTAAATCTTTAGGAAGAGCTCTTCCAAAGAGTATTATAAAGGCATCAAATGTTATATCACTCACCTAATACAAACACTTAAGATGATACATTTCCACAATGAAAGAGAGTTTATTGAATTATTCACAACCAAGATAGAGGGGTTGTCCAGCATCTTCAATTAACTTAAGAAATACCATTGCTTCTTTGTTCAGGCCCGATGAATAATTACTAGGCTCATGATGTTTAAAAGCCTGATTTATCATCACATACATATCACGCTCAAATGATTCATCCATCGCTTTCATGATCACCATCATAATTGCTAATGCTTTGCTCCCCATGCAAAACCCAAATATCTTTATGATAAATAACATCCATCACTTTATGAAGAGATACCCTCTTACGGTGTCCCTGTCATAGTAGAAACGGTTGTATCAAAGTGGACATGGCCATGCAATTGTATTATCAATGACCGAAGTTGCAAATGCATGATTGAGAAATGCATCTAAACATTCCTTATCCTCATCACTCATTCTCCTCATAATGCAACTCTTATCCTTAAACACATCCATAATAACAATATCCTCTATATGATAATTAAATTTGCAAATTATTATGTGAGGCTTTAGTTAAATGACATAACTACACTTCTAACCACACATGTATAAGATAAACAATTAATTTTAAAATAACCCATGAATTATAAGGTGAAAGCCATATTCTACTTCAAACCTTACAACAAAGTTATAATACCTTGCCTAATTGATTCGTTTTCACTGCATAGTACATACATAGTTTTTGCGGATTCATTTTCCATTCGTTCCTCTTAATAGACAGCAAATGGAGACATTGATTTCATCCAACTTTATCTTATATTAGTTGATGATGAGGAATTTCTTCACTCATATTGTTGGATAAAGTTTATGTCTGACACTGCCTACACATTTTATGATTATATGGATGCTATTCTAATTGGGAATGCAGAAGATTTTGATAAACCCTTTGAAAGTTAAGACAATCACACTATAAATGAACTAGTAGGTTATAATTACATTTACATGCCCTATAAATGAACAAGCATGCTATGTAAATTTTAGTGCTTCTCGAGATTGATCCCAACAATTTCAAACCTATAAGGACCAAGTGAACCTGTTGAACATCTAGTAGACTAACTAAAGTAGTTTAGGCATGTACGTATTATGTTGGACCTAATAGATATGTCCAAACTAATCTAAATCAGCTCAAAACTGTTTAGAACAACCTGCTCTTTCAGTCCAAGACCAATAACATGCATGCCCAGTTTTTTAACAAACTAACATCCTTGGTGTCTATATAATTTTTGTTTTCTTACATTTTTTTTGGAGATATTTTGTTAATATTGGCATAATTCTTGTAGATTGAAGAAACTGAATCCATAAGAGAGAAAAGCTAAAGAATTATGTGAATTATGAAGCTTCTCCTTGTGTCCAATTTGTATTAGGTAGCATTCTTTGGTGAAAGCAAAAGGATGCCAAACTAGAAAATAGTGATGGAGGATTCTTTTTGCTTGGCATTATTAATTATGAATCTATGTCTTTGTAGAGCGAATATGGGCTTTAGATTTGCTTGGCTCAAGTTTTATGATATTTTCATTATCTTAGTCTTGGTAGGTTGCTGATGTTCATCTATTTCTGCGTATGCCTTTGCAAATTATGTCTTGAAAGGATGGTAGGAATTAGTTTTCTCACTATCCTTCTCTTTCTACAGAATCATCGAACAGATTAGTCAGTTCATTTGAATAGGTTGTTTCCCATATCTATTTTGTATAATTCCATGAATAGTCTCACTTAGCATGACATTTATATGTTTGATAATAGCCATAAGCACCTTGGATGTTTCTTTCAATTAACCACCTATATGACCAAGCTCAAGAGTTCTGGTTGTTTGCAATATAGAAGTGCAAGAAAGAAAAGCAAGTTATGTCACCAACAGAGCACTAGTCGTTGCAAGTATCTCATGATTCTAGTTTTATTTTCTTCATCTTTAAAGTTAAGCATATGTATTAAATATTATTGTGTCAAAGAGAGACTCTCTTAAGTTTGAAACATTGTCACGTGTTGAACTAATCATTTTTTATATATCTAGAATAGTTTTTCTATCTCCTATCTATAATGTGAAGAAAATCATAGCCGGTGGCTATGGGTTTACCATGCACATAGCAGTATAACCAAATTTTTGTACGACAACATAGATAACATTTCTAAAACACTTGAACTTACCATAAAACCTTCTTCCACACGTAAAGGCGCAAAATAATTCCTAATCAATGCTCAATCAATTTTATTCACAGAAAGTTATATCACACAAAAATAATCCCATCCAATTCTAAATTAATCGCTCAATCATTACCATTCATACAGAAGAAGAAGAAACAGTGACAAAGCACCACAACTCATACAATGGAAAATACACATAATCAAATTTAACAAACCCTAAAGAAATTAACTAGCAAAAGCAAGTGAATAGCTAAAACATACTTTCAAGAGATGTTAAGTATGTGAATAGAGCAGAACCCTAAATTTGATTATTCTTCTTCCTCTTATATTAAGCCTGAATTAACAACGTTCCTAACCCTAACTCTCTGGCCCACTGTACCGAAAAGGGACTAAAAAGGCAACGACACTAGCATCACTGGCGATCGAAGGTTAGGGCTAGCAAATTCAATTAAATCAGAAGCGACGACAATCGAGAAAAGCTTGCAAGGGAGATGATATTTGTGAAATTGGGAGAAACGAACAACACCAGCTCCTGTGTGGCCGCCAGAAATGATAATAACAGTAAGAATTCAATAAAATTATCGAGAGACGGGCATTGGGGTCAACAATTTGTCGAAAAAGGGCTAATTAATCAAAGTGGTGTCTCTGAAAATCAAGGTTAGGAAGAACTACGCCTTGGCCTGTAGGATCTCCTTCAATTTTCTAGGTAAACTTAATCGCAGAAGACATTGCTTTTTGAATAGCCAAAGCAACTGCTAACGTAGAGGGAAACCCAATCACTTCCTTTGGAAATGGCATCGTTTACAAAGCAAAGATCAGCCAAAGTAGCAGTGTCATCAACAATGGAGGATGAATAAGATTGCGATGATGATTTTGTTAAAAGTGATAAGAATGGCTTGTGATGAATTGGGAGGGGAAATGAGAGAGAGGATGAAGCACTACTCTTATCGATCTAGTTTGGGTGTTAAGCATCATGTTTTTGGGGGGAGGGCAAGCACTGGGTATATTAATTAGTTGTTTTTAATAATATTCAAGTTTTTTCACGATAGCTAGATGTCTCAACGATACCAACATAAGAATTTTTTTTTTAAGATGATAATGTTAGCACTATAACCACAAGAGCAACATACAATTAGATCGTTGGTAATATATTAACAATAATGAGAAATAAATTTTCATCTGTTAGAAATATGAAGACTGGTGCTCCGCACCCATTCTCAAAATTTTAATAGGAACAAAAGATTTAGTTTATTGCTAATACTTACTTTCACCAATAGAAATTACTTTATGTCACTAGACTTCTGAGGGTAAAAGCTACTTTTTTAGTGCATCTTGCTTATTGATATAATCTATAAGTGCTCTCTATATGTAAAACTTTTGTTTTAGTGAGTTATACAAAATGCTTTAGTAAGCTGCAATATGTATTTAGTGACCACCAAGTTCCATTAATCGAATGTAACAATATGATATATCTTTTGATAAATTTGATGACATTATATTAGGGAGTTATTGAGTTTTCTTCATGAGCTATGATGCATTAATCTAGTCTCTAAGTAGTAATATTTCTTTAGTAAGCTATGCCCTGTGCTTTAGTGAGCTAGCTTATACATCTTCTAAGCAGTAAAATAAAAACATATCTTTGAGATAATATTTTCCATGTAAGTGGAAATCTGATTTAACATTTTTTGTTTTTAGTGAGTTATACCATACCTTTTAGTGAACTATAACGCATATTTGATGAGTAGCATATTACATTAATGGTGTGCATTAATATAATACAACTTTTGCAAATGAGTTGTAGTGTATTTTTACTGAATTCTACTGCTCATGACATTATGTTGGACAATTATAGGTTTTTTCTTGAGTTGTTCTCATCCCTCTAAGATATAATATCTGCTTTAGTGAGTTACTCATTGTGATTTGGTGAGCTATATTATACATCTAGTGAGCAATAGAACAAAATGCATTTTATAAGATGATATAAATATGTTTGTCACTCACCTATGACATACTTAAGAATCACATTCTCAATACCATGTCTACTTAGAAAGGAATTGAATAATATCTTAGTGAGATATGATATACTTTTACTGAAAAGGCAGACATACATTTGTGTCATCAATATCTTTTAGTGAGTTGTATCACATATTCTAGTAAGTTATGACTTGTATTTTAGTGCACTATCTTAGCAAAGTATACTTAGATGCAATATTAAGATTACATACAATATTACTGATAGATTAAAGACAAAAGATTCTAGCACGGCACCTCAAGATATTGTTATGGAAATTGTCAGAGATATTTGTTCTGGTACAATTCACTTAAGGTAATTACACTCCAAATATATCCAGTATACACAATTTAATACATATACTATGATTCATTTTTTATTTTCTTTTTAATTAAAGCTAAAGGAGAACATCTCCTCATTGTACTAGTATAAATGAAGATGACATTGCAAAGCTTGACCTGATACACCAGCCATACAAAGAAAGAAATTAAACTTGATTAACTCTTATAATTAGGATGTTGGAAAATAATGGAGAATCCCAAATTGGGGCCAGCCCAATCTAAGGCCCCAAGTCTGGTTGGGAAACACTATGGCCAGCTTAAGGAAAATACTAGAAGCCCTTCATCTCAAAAATGGGGAAGGAACTGCGAGCAACACAGATGAGGCAAATCCACCAATGGGGACGGATCTCATCAACATGTTACTTTTAGAGTTTCTGCAAAAAGAAAGGGAGCAGATGCAATAACAAAACAAATATCTCTGGAAGATGGCCAAAATAAAAGAAAAAAAGATGGATAAGGACAATTGGTACATGTTCAAGAGGCTTGCTAGCCATAATCCCCCCATATACAATGGTGCCCTTGATCCTAAGGCGTTTGAAGATTGGATTTGAGATACGAAGAAGCTGTTCGGCATTCTACAATGTCCTGATAAGTGGAGGTAGGATTTGTTGGGTTTTACCTAAAAAACTAAGCTGACCTTCGGTGGGCTACTACTAAGGAATGACAGTATAAGCCTACATTTGAATAGAATAAGTTCAATGAACTATACAAAAATAGCTTTTACCATCCCTTCAAAAGGCCATGGAGAACAAATTTATGAAACTATAACAAGGGACAAGTTTATGGAGCGCTCCCTAATTTGACCTAGTATATGTGGCAGACAAGAAGCTAATGGTGAAACATTTTGAGCCATGGCTCAACCCAAATCTTAAGGAAAAGATGTCAATGCATCGGTATACTTTCTATGAGAATATGTACGACACAGTTGTAAATGAGGAAAGGGTAATTAAAGAGAAAAATGAATTCTACAATAAACAACATGGAGATAAAAGGAAGAAGGACCAGTAGGACGATTGCAACTTTCAAAATCAGTACGAAAAAACTCGAGAGGGTTATCATAACGACCACATCAGCTTACACAATAGGTAGCATATCGGTGATTGGTGTGAAATAATCTACTGCATGTGGGAATTCTGGACATTATGCTCGTGAATGTTGCACTAACAAGGGATGCTACCATTGTGGAGGCCATCATCATCAGGTGGGGGATTGCCCACACCCACCATCCTCTAATGACTAGAAGTAGGAAGGACAGCAATAACACAACTAAATCAAGGGGGCAACAGGAAAATTAGAGCAATTAAACCCTAGCTCCTCGGTAGAGCCAGCAGAGGCCTTCTAATCCATCACCTCACAACACTGGAGGCAAAGTCTATGTGATGCAAAGAGAAGAAGTTGAAGACGTTCTTAATGTGGTGACTGATAATTTCTCTATCGAAACTTGTCCTTTTCATGTCTTATTTGACCCTGGTGCTGCCCATTATTTTATTTCTACTAAGCTAGTTGAGACTTCAGCGCTATATCCAATATCTAAGCACCCTATATTACATGTAGCTCTTCCTCATGGTAAGACAATGTGATGTGGAGAGTTACATACAAATTGCCCTATTTAGATTGACAATCATAAGTTTTTAGTCGACGTGTACACATTTAGGTCGAGTGATTTTGATGTAATTTTGGGTATGGACTGGTTATTGAAATATCAAGCACAAATAAATTGTTCTAAATAGAAAATTACCCAAGGGGACCGAAGGGACAGAAGGTAGTTCATACGGGGAAAGTCTTAAAGTGTGGAGTGAGACTCACCACAATAATAGAAGCCCAAAAGCTATTAGGGCAAGGTTGCGAGAGGTTCTTATGCAGTGTAGTAGATACTAAAGCTCTTGAGACATCTCTTAAAGATATCCCATAAGGAGTTTCCTGATGTTTTTTCTGAGGAGATCCCAAGCATGCCACCACTCAGGGGTGATAAAGTTTTTCATTGATTTGGTGCTAGAAGCAACCCCTATCAACAAAGCCACTTATAGGGTGGCCCCAACAAGACATAAAGCATTAAAGTCCAATTTGATGAGTTATTGGAAAAGGATTACATTAGCCCAAGTATATCTAACTAGGGAGCCCTAGTGTTGTACATAAAAAAGAAGGATGAAACCTTGACGTTATGTATCGATTATAGAGAACCTAACAAAATGACAATCAAGAATCGCTATCCTTTGCTCTGAATTGATGACTTCTTTGATCAATTGAGAAGAGCTGGCACTATGTCTAAGATAAATCTTCAATCTGGCCATGATCAACTCCGCATTAAGGAGGAAGACATACCTAAGACTATATTCCAAACTCATTTAAGGCATTACGAGTACATAATGATGCTTTTTGGACTCACTAATGCTCTAATACCTTTCATGGACCTCATAAACCTTACTTGGGTCAATTGTAGTGGTTTTTATAGATGACATAATGGTTTGCTCTAGAACACCGGAGGATCATGCCCATCACTTCAGAACAACCCTAGAACTACTAAGGAAAAATGAATTGTATGCGAAGTTGAAGAAGTGCGAATTTCGGCTGAAAAAAGTAGCATTTTTGAGGCATGTAGTTTCTAGAGAAGGAGTCTCTGTAGATCCTTAAAAGATAGAACCTATAACACAGTGGCCTAGAGCCAAGAATATAACTAAAGTGAGAAGTTTTCTATGTTTGACAGGGTACTATCATATATTTATTCAAGATTCTCTAAGATCACAACACCTCTCACTAACCTGACAGGTGAGGCCACTAAGTACAAGTGGATTGATGAGTGTAAGAAAGCCTTTCGAGAGCTTAAGTGGAGATTAACTAGACCTGTGTTGGCATTACTCACCAACAATGAGGATTTTGTAGTATATAGTGATGCATCTAAACTGGGTGAGGTTATGTGTTGATGCAAAACAATCGTGTCATAGCTTATATCGCCTGATAATTGAAACCACATGAGTGGAATTATCCAACCCATGACTTGGAACTAGCAACTGTAGTTTTCGCACTAATAATTTGGAAGTATTATTTGTACATGAGATTTTTACTGGCCATCAAAGCCTAAAGTACCTATTTTCACCAAAGCACCTGAATCTGAGGCAGACAAGATGGTTTTAATTTCTTAAGGATTATGATATAAACTTCCAGTACCACCTACTGAAGACAATGTGGTAGTTGACTTAACTCGACACTTAATCACTTATTGGCATTACCTAGAGACTTATGTGAGGATTTTAGGAAACTAGAGATAAATGTGGTGACAAAAAGTGACAAACCCATGCTCTTTCGATGGAGTGCAACTGACGTTTATCGAGGAAATTCAAGCTGATCAGAGCACTAACCTACAATTAGAAAGGATCAGGGCTGAAGTGTTACCAGGAAAGGCACCTAGATTTATAATTTATGAGGATGGAACTTTAAGATTTTGAACTGGGAGTGCGTCCAAGTTATGGAGGAGCATAAGAAGAAGATTCCAGACGAGGGACATAATACCCTACACCCTATGGTTCCTGGGGGAAACAAGTTGTGTAAGGACCTAAAACAAATGTTCTGGTGGATTAATATGAAGTAAGAATTTGCTGACTACATGGCCAAATGTTTAACCTACCGGTAGGTGAAAATGAAATACCAAAGGCTTGTGAGACTCGTACAGCTGTTAGAGCTTCCTAAATGGAAATGAGTTTTAGTTTCCATGGATTTTATAGTAGGTTTACCGTGCATACACAGAAAGAATAATACAATTTGGGCCATCATAGATAGACGTACGAAGACGGCATACTTTATAGTAATGAGAAACACACGGATGCTTGATCATTTGGTACGTGCCTATTTATAGGAGATAGTTCAACTACATGGTGTACCTAGCTTCATGATTTCTGATCGAGATACCAAATTTTAGGTTGACTTTTGACAGAAGTTCCAAGAGGTATTTGGGACCCTACTGCATTAGAGCACAGCGTTCCACCCAGCTACAGATCACCAAACTGAGCGAATAATCTAAACCTCAGAAGATATGTTGCATGCTTATGTCCTAGATTTTAGGAAGGCATGGGATGAACAACTGCCTTTAATCGTAACAACAGTTATGATTCTAGTTTAGTAATGGGTTCCTATGAGGCATTGTACCGCAGGTGATGTAAAATATCACTATGTTGGCAAGAGATTAATAATGCTTTACATAATAGCCCAACCCTAAATCATGTTTATTTATTTAATTATGTCATGTTAAAGATTTTCTCATATTTATTTATCACATTGAATCATTTCGATGAAAAAAATTATATATATATATATATATATATATATATAGATATATATATATATATATATATATATATATATATATATATATATATATATATATCATTTGGGCCCTCGCTTTGCAATTCGGGTTCTTGTTATCAAAAAATTTCAGAGAAATCGATAGTAGGCCTCGATGATTATGGTTTAAGAAATTATTATTACTATTAATATTGTTATTATTTATCATTACTATTATTATTATTATTGTTGTTATTATTGTTATTATTATTATTATTATTATTATTATTATTATTATTATTATTATTATTATTATTATAAAATTTAATTTCGAGCTACGAAAATTCAATCACATATGGTTTACTTCTCTTCTTGGGCCCAAACCGTACAAGCCAATCATAGCCCAACAACTTTGTTTTACTAACTAAGCCAATTACCATGGTTTAAACTTAACCATGGTTAGTCAAAAAGCCACTTTAGGGGAGAGTAAATACTAGTCAAGTGATGTTGATTCATTCTAACCAAGCAAAACACACACCCACTTCTCTCTTGTCTCTCTCTCTAGCCAGCTAGCCTCCCCCTCTCTGCTATGGCTGCGGTTTTGTGGTGTTTTCCGGCTAGATAGGCTACCTCCGACCACCCCCCAACGCCCTAGTACCCCTAGCCACCAACCCGAATCCACAAAACCACCAAACATCACCTCCATCTCTACTTTCTTCAAGATCAAAGTGAGTAATCCTAAGCTTGTTTTCTTTGGATTTTTGATTTCGATTCTTATTTTGTTGTTTTGATTATTTGATCATTATGTTTTGATAAGAAACTAGAGCTATTTTGATGTTAATCATGGTGGAGTTGAGTTTGGAGCATGTTAGGGTTTGGGTTATTCATAATCATGCAAGCTTTAAGTGGGAAGTTTGTTTTTCTTGGATTCTTGTATTTTATTTAGTGGTTTGAATCTCAAATAAGGTTATAAGGATGTTCTTGGTGATCTTGGATGAAATGGAAGTTGGCCAAAAGTTAGGGTTTCATTGATTATGCAAGGGTTTAACCTTCTTTTGATAGCAAGCATGTTGTTAGTGTATATTTGATTGAAAAATGATCTTTGATGTACATCATTTTGAAGTGAAATTGAGTGTGATGGTTTTTAATGGTGATGCGAAGGACCAAAGCCATGTTACATGACTTTAAAGTGTGATTTTAGATGAGGAATTGTGTGAAAAGAAAGGAGAAAGCCTTGATAGTGAAGGATGGAAAAGTTTAGAAAACAGGGCAAGTTTGTGATTAAACTAGTAATTATCAACCCTTTGAAAAATTAAGATTTTTGGTAAGTAGATATTTTAGTGTGTTAGCTTTCAAATTCCTTTTGAATCACCTTAATTTGAGGTCTGTGGAAAAAGTTATCACCGTTTTACCAGAACTGCGCAGGTCTTTACCAAAACTAACATACTTGTGTCCCAGGCCCATTTTGGGAACCCTATGGTAGGGGTCGTGTTTTGTGTTCTAAATGAAAGTTTTTCGAGACTTCGTAAGCTTTCAATATTAGGGTTTTGCGTCTCAATCAGAGATTAAAAGGTTAAGTGACGAGTCATTCTTTCTAAGCCACTGTTATGCTTTTACTTTTCTTGTACTAAATTATTAGCTATGAAACAAATATATTTGCTAGCCGTATGTTCCTACAACGATATTTTTTTACAGAATCAGGGCCTAATCTATCGTTTCCTTCCCTCTTATGCATAATCCCATTTTAGTGAATTTCATTAAAAGTACAAGGTACGTTCTTTGCTTGTATGTTTAGAAATCAGCATGCATTTATTCAAATTATAATGTTTTGGTAAGTACATCAATAAATCAGTTTAATCCATGATTTATCACATAATAAGTGACCCTATCAGTTATCAGTTATAGGACATTGCCCTTCAGTTACTGGTGTGGCTTCAGGCAAGATCCCCCAATTGACTTGGCAGGTGTACATCTATCCACAAATCGTAATAGTTACCAGGGGTTTACCATCAGATAATGATCAGTAATGCAGTTTTATGATCACTTCATTTCTTATTTTAAAAAAATGAATTACAATGCGGGCCCAATAAACTTTTCAATGATCATTTAACAATACAGGGGGACATGTACTGAGCTTCGACTCACAGTTCGAAATGTTTTCATATTTTGTTTTAGGAAAATGTTCAGTGAACTACACTCAGGTGGGCAGAATGATTGAAGCTGACAAGTGAGCAAGAAAGTCAAACAAAAGGAATAGTAGTGTGTTAGTGCTAAGATGTTTTGAGCACTGTATTATGAAACATTTTGTTGTTAAAGCTATATACTCTACAGGAGTTATTATATTTTGATGTAAACCCTAGAATAGTTAAATGGTTTGAAGTTAAAACTGTTTATATATGGTAATATAGGTTATGATTGTGTGAATGCCTTTCCATGGTAAACATTGATTAGCATTGCTAAATTTATTATTTACAAGCAAAGCCTTGTCCATTTTGGACGGCGGTAACGCCCTGATCATTTAGGATAATACCTCAAATTAGTAAATCTAATGAAGAGAACGAAATCAGCGAAATATGTACATTTGGGGCGTTACAAATTTGGTATCAGAGCCATGCTTTGATTTTTCTGATGGGATACGGAGGATGAAGTTTGGATATAAGAGGGCGAGAAGGGTCATCAGTAAGGAATATCGTATATTATTAGAGGCTTGTGATATTAGAAATGCATGTTGCTTATCTTCTATATACCGCTTATTTTTATTTTCCTTGCTAAATGGATCCCTACGCAATCAACATGATACCCGGTACACCTATTGCCACTCACATTTTACTATTGCATGCTAATATTATAACTCATGCACAGGACCCTTTCTCCGAGTTTCATAGCATCACGGTCTGTGCAAACAGATTGTTATGCTCCTTACCGATAGTTGATCCGTGGTAGAGTTCAGGCTCTATTATCGTCATTTCATGACGACAGGGAACCCAGGCTAGGATGGATCCCGGTCCCAGGTGCCATCACTTCAGAGTTATTATTGAGGGAGGAGTTTGAGTAGAGGGGAATCACTATGGAGACTTTTCAGCATGCCTTTCCATTACATCAGGCACATCCCCCACCTGCACCAGCAAAGGGACCACCTTTGCCACTTGCTCTGGCACCCCACTGATGCCCGACACTCCTGGGGAGGCTTACGTGGTGGTGGATCTCCTTAATACACCAGAGATTGTGGTAGTTAGTTCTGAGGATGAGGCCATGGAGGATTTTGAGGGCCATCTAGAGGAGAAGGATCAAGACGTTGATGAGGCAGTGATGGAGCAACAGTGGGATCAGGAAATTGATGAGACAGTAGTGGAGTAATAGGTTGAGCAGGAGGTTGACAAGGTAGAGTCAGAAGTATCAGACAGCAGCTTCGACTCGGGTGCTTAGCCGGAGGATGAGTCCGACCCTGATTATGATCCGTCTAGGGATCGTTAGGTTGTTTTAGGATTACACCTGAGTGGGTTACATGTTGTGTATGTATATATGTGGTATGCATATATGTGGTATGTTCGGATTGGATAGTTGTATTTTGTGTAGCATATAACATTGTATATAGTTAGTCCAATCCTTTCCGACCATGATGACATGATTCGTTTTTCTTTTTGGTCATGTGACGGATCTAGTGTCTTGGAGCTAGTTAGTGTCCGGGGTTGGCATAGGAGTCAAAGCTGACGTTGCCTAGTCAGTTAGATGTGACACGTTTTACTGGTCATGTATATAAACAGACAGCTATGTATGTAAATAAGCAGTTATAAAGATATAATGAAGCTTTAGGTTTGTTTTTAATAATATTTGAGTTATATTAAATGTATTTGTTAGGCATGCTTATCTTACACGTTTACGTATTCTAGTGATTGAATTGCTTTGTTTAATGCATGATCAGAATGTCCGAATCAGTGCACAACAATGCAGAGATTCATGTAGAGGAAATCTCGGATCATGGTCAGGGATCGGGTGAACAAGGCTCACATTATACGCCACCAAATTTTGGCCAAATGCCACCAATTTTCCCTGAGGTATCTAATAACATTAGGGACTCGAACTACTGGCCGGCTTTAGTAGCTGAACTGATGAAGCGGATTTTCCAAGTACCCACTAAAACCCCTCTTAAAGATGATAAATTAGCAGATAGGGTAGTACGATGCAACCATAAAGTGTATGATTGAAATTATGATCCAGTAGTATTGGAGGAATGGGTAAGGGGAATGGAGAAAATCTTTACAGTGGTTAAGGTACCAGAAGAAAAGAAAGTAAACATTGGGACGTACTTTGACTGGTGAAGCTGATATTTGGTGGAACACTATTAAGGATAAGCTCATAGGGCTTGAATGCACCTGAAATAAATTCCTGGGTGAGTTGAGGGCAAAATTTTACCTAGTTGTGGTCTAAACATAAAAGGAGAAAGAGTTTATGGAGCTAAAGTTGAGTGACAACATGACTATGATACAGTATGCTAGTAAGTTGACAGAATTATCCAGGTTTGTCCCTAAATTTGTGTCATCTGAAAGATTAAAGATGAGGAGATTTAAAGATGGTTTGGCTTTTTATATTCGAAATCGGCTAGCTGGGCAACCAATCTTGACTTACCAACAGCTATATGAGCAAGCCGCTGAAGTGGAGCGAGTAAAGACAGAGTTGAGAGCCCTGAACCCAATCAACTAAAAGAGAAAGGGGTTTGATCGAGGAACTCCAAATGAGAGTGTAAACCAGAAAAAACCTTCTCTCGCTCCTCCCAAGAGCCGTCCTGCAGGCTCGATAGAGCCGTGTGCAAAGTGTGGAATAACAAATCATACCACCCCCAAATGCCGAGTAGGAACCAACAAGTGTATGTGGTACGGAGGCCCTGAACACCTTATTACTACATGCCTCCGAAGGTTGAAGGTTGTAGATAAGGGTGCAGCAAAACCTTTGGCCTCACCTCGCCAAGGGGGCCCCACCACCAAGGCCTGCATCAGGGCGTATATAATGAGCAAGAAGGAAGCTATCACCTCTAGTACGGTAGTCACTGGAACTCTCTTTTTAAATTCAAAGCCATTTTGTATATTATTTGGTTTGGGTACTACTCATTCATTTATATCCACCCGATCTGCCATGCAATTGAATCTGGAGGATAAGAGGACGGAAAACAATTATAAGATCAAGCTATCCAATGATTCTGTGATGGAATGCCTATCTCCTATAAACTTGTTCCCCTTACCATTGGTGGAACTACCTTCCTTGTGGATTTGATTCAATTTGATTTGTCTAATTTTAACATGATTCTGAGAATGAATTGGTTGCAAACCTATGGAGTTAAGATTAACTGTGAGGATCTCAAGGTTATTTTGAAGGATCAAAAAGGGAGAGAAGTATTTTTCTGTGGGCAGAGAGAGGGAAAAAATCATATCCCTTTATTTCTACTATGAAAGCAAGTAAGCTATTATGTTAGGAATGTATTGGGTATTAATGTTATGCTATTGATAGCCAAACAAAAGAAGAGAAAGCAGAAAATATTCTTGTAGTTTGTAAGTTCAAAGATGTTTTTCCTGAGGAATACCAAGATTGCCCTCGCAGAGGGAAATTGATTTTGGAATTGAATTAATCCCAGATGCCCAACGTATCTCCAAAACCCCATATCTTATGGCCCCAACTGAGCTTAAAGAATTGAAGATTAAGTTAGATGAACTATTGTGGAAGGGATTTATTAGGCTAAGTGTGCCTCCATAGGGTGCCCCCGTGTTGTTCGTAAAGAAAAAGGATGGAACCTTAAGGCTATACATTGACTAGAGGGAGCTTAACAAGATCACCATCAAAAACAAGTACTCTTTTTCGCGAATAGATGACTTGTTTAACCAACAGCAAGGAGCAGGAGTATTCTCTAAGATTGATTTGAGGTCATGACACCATCAACTCAGGATTAAACTTGAAGATATCCCCAAGACTGCGTTTAGGACCAGGCATGGTCATTATGAGTTTACAGTAATACCGTTTGGCCTCACCAATACCCCTGCAGCTTTCATGGATCTTATGAATAGAGTCTTCAGACCCTACTTAGATAAGTTTGTAGTGGTATTCATAGATGACATCCTTATCTATTCTAGGGACAAGGAGGAACATACTGATTGTTTCAGGATGGTGTTACAAACCCTGAGGGAGCATCAACTTTATGAAAAATTAAAGAACTGTGAATTTTGGTTGGGAGAAGTGGTGTTCCTGGGTCATGTGGTTACAAAAGAAGAAATCAAAGTTAACCCCCCAGAAGGTGAAGGCAATCACGGAATGGTCAAGGCCTACTAATGCCACTGAGATTAGAAGCTTTCCGGGTTTAGTGGGCTATTATTGAATGTTCGTCAAGGACTATTCGAAAATAGTTTCACCCCTGACCAATCTATTGAAGAAAGTGAATAAATTTTAGTGGACAGAGAAGTGTGAAAGAGCCTTTTAGGAGCTAATGCAGCGATTAACTACCCCCATAGTCCTAACGTTACCAGTGGAAGGTAAGGAGTATACCATCCATAGTGATGCTTCAAAGAACGATTTGGGGTGTGTACTGATGTAGGAAGACAAGGTAGTAGCTTAATCCCCTCGACAGCTCAAGCCTTATGAGAAAAATTACCCTACCCATGACCTGGAGTTAGTAGCCATGGTTTTTGCATTGCAAATTTAGAGACATTACTTATATGGGGTACCATGCAAGATATATACTGACCATCAAAGTTTGAAGTATATCTTCACCCAGAAGAAGCTCAATTTGAGACAACGGCATTGGCTTGATTACTTAAAGACTATGATTTGCAGATTCAATATCATACACTAAAAGCAAATGTTATAGCAGATGCCCTGAGTAGGAAGGCACAACATGGCCCAAGCACTGTGGTGATTACTTAGTTGAGTCTCTTGAGAGAGCTTGAGGATTTAGAAATTAAATTGGTGTCCCATGGGCAAGCAAATGTGTAATTATCAGCACTTACCTTAGAACCTTCCATAGTAGAGGAGATTCGGGCAAACCAGAAAGGTGATCCTGAACTCCAAAGAATAAAGCAAAATTTAGAGAAAGGAAAGTCTCCTGGGTTTGTAGTACATGAGGATGGGACCCTGCGATTCCAGAATCGTTTATATGTACCCAAAAATGGGAAATTGAGGAAACAGATCCTAAAGGAGGATCACAATACTCGCTACTCGGTGCATCCAGGAGGCACCAAGATGTACAAAGACTTAAGGCAATACTTCTGGTGGAATAATATGAAGAAAGAGATTGCAAAATATGTAGACAAATGTCTAACCTACTAGAAAGTTAAAGCAGAGCATCAGCGTCCTGTAGGTGAACTGCGACCCCTAGAAATTCCCACTTGGAAGTGGAATTCGATCTCTATGGACTTCGTTATAGGTTTACCCCTTCTGCCCTGAAAAAGAATGCTATCTGGGTCATAGTTGATCGACTTACCAAGTCGGCCCATTTTCTGCCAATTGGGGATACTTGAGGAGTTGAGAAACTAGCTTAATTGTGTGTTAAGGGGATACTCCGCCCGCACGGGATCCCATTAGACATAGTATCAGATAGGGATCAAAGATACGAAGCCCATTTTTGGCAAGCACTTCAAAAGGCCATTGGGACCGAATTGAACTTTAGCAGCTCTTATCACCCTGAGACAGATGGGCAAACTAAAAGAGTGAATCAAATTCTAGAGGACATGTTAAGAGCTTGTTTATTCGAGTTCCAAGGGAAATGGGAAGATGATTTACTGTTGGTAGAGTTATCTTATAACAATAGCTACCAATCCACCATCAAAATGGCCTCGTTTAAGGCTTTATATAGGAGAAAGTGTAGAACCCCACTGTGTTGGATTGAGTTGGTTGAGGTATTGATTATAGGCCCTGAAATGATCCAAGAAACCGTGGAAACAATGAGAAGGATTCGAGAGCATATTAAGGTTGCCCAGAATCGGCAAAAGAGTTATGCAGACAAGAGAAGGAGGCCTCTGGAGTTTCAAGTAGGCAACAAAGTTTTTATGAAAGTTTCGCCAACTAAGGGTATCAAGAGATTCGGAGCACGTGAAAAACTAAGTCCAAGATATATTGAACCACATGAAATCATTGAAAAGTTGAATCCTGTAGCTCAGCACCTAGATCTGCCAGTAGAACTTGAATACGTACATAACGTGTTTCACATCTCTCAACTTAGAAAGTATATCCCAGATCCAAATCACACCATTGCATCTGAACCTATTGAAATCACTGTAGATTTAGTATATGAAGTGCGACCAATCCAAATACTAGATCACTGGATTAAGCAGTTGCGCAACAAGCAGATACCTCTAGGTGCTATGGTCAAATCGTACCTCCCAGGAGGCTACTTAGGAGAATGAAGAGGAAATGAAAGCCAAGTACCTACATCTATTTGAGGTAATCTTGCATGGCATGGTAAAGTTCTTAAGTTTCGAGGACGAGACTCTTTAAGAGGGGAATGCTATAATAGCCCAACCCTAAATCATGCTTATTTATTTAATTATTTCATTTTAAAGATTTTCTCATATTTATTTATCGCATTCAATCATTGCGGCGAAAACAAATGACATACACACACACACACACACACACACACACACACACACACACACACACACACACACATATATATATGTCAATTGGGCCATCGCTTTGCAATTCGGGCTCTTATTATCCTAAAATTTCAAAGAAATCGATAGTAGGCCTCGATGATTATGGCTTAAGAAATTATTGTTACTATTATTATTATTATTATTATTATTATTATTATTTATTATTACTGTTATTATTATCATGTTTGTTGTTGTTGTTATTGCTATTATTATTATTATTATATTATAAAATTTAATTTTGAGCTACGAGAATTCAATCGCATACGATTTACTTCTCTTCCCGAGCCCAAACCGTACAAGCCAATCATAGTCCAACAAGTTTGTATTACTAACTAAGCCAATTACCATGGTTTAAACTTTACCATGGTTAGTCAAAAAGCCACTTTAGGGGAGAGTAAATACTAGTTAAGTGATGTTGATTCATTCTAACCAAGCAAAACACACACACCCACTTCTCTCTTCTCTCTCTCTAGCCGGCCAGCTTCCACCTCCCTGCTGTGGCTGCTATTTTGTGGTGTTTTCTGGCCAGCTAGGCTACCTTCGACCACCCCTCGACGCCCTAGTACCCCTAGCCACCAACCCCAATCCACAAAAAACATCACCTCCACCTCTACTTTCTTCAAGATCAAAGTGAGTAACCCAAAGCTTGTTTTCTTTGGATTTTTGATTTTGATTCTTGTTTTGTTATTTTGATTAATTGATCATGATGTTTTGATAAGAAACTAGAGCTATTTTTATGTTGATCATGGTGGAGTTGAGTTTAGAGCATGTTAGGGTTAGGGTTATTCATAATCATGCAAGCTTTAAGTGGAAAGTTTGTTTTTCTTGGATTCTTATATTTGATTTAGTGGTTTTAATCTTTAATAATATTATGAGGCTGTTCTTGGTGATCTTGGATAAAGTGAAAGTTGGCCAAAAGTTAGGATTTCATTGATTATGCAAGAGTTTAACCTTCCTTTGATAGCAAGCATGTTGTTAGTGTATATTTGATTGAAAAATGATCTTTGATGTACATGATTTTGAAGTAAAATTGAGTGTGATAGTTTTGTATGGTATTGGGAAGGACCAAAGCCATGTTGTTTGACTTTAAGGTGTGATTTTGGATGGGGAATTGTGTAAAGAGAAAGGAGAAAGCCTCAACAGTGAAGGCCGAAAAATTTCAAAAAACAAGGTAAGCGTTGCGATTAAACTGATAATTATCAATGCATTGAAAAATTATGATTTTTGGTGTGTAAATATTTCATTGTGTTAGCTTTCAAATGACTTTTAAATCGCCCTAATCTGAGGTCTGTGGAAAAAGTTATCGCCGTTGTACCAGAACTACACAGGTTAGATCAAAACTGACATACTTGTGTTCTAACCCTATTTTGAGAACCCCATGGTGAGACTTGTGTTGTAGCCATTGTTATGCTTTTAGTTTTCTTGTACTAAATTATTAGCTATAAAACAAATATATTTGCTAACCTTATGTTCCTACAACGATATTTTTGTATAGAATCAGGGCCTAATCTATCGTTTCCTTCCCTTTTATGCACAATCCCATTTCAGTGAATTTCATTAAAAGTACCAGGTACGTTCATTGCCTATATCTTTAGAAATCATCATGTATTTATCAAAGTTATAATATTTTGGTAAGTAAATCAATGAATTAATTTAATCTATGATTTATCACATAATAAGTGACCCCATCAATTATCAATTACAGGGCATTGCCCTTCAGTTACCTGCACAGCTTCAGGCCAGGTCTCCCGATTGATGTGGCAGGTGTACACCTATCCACATATCATAACAGTAACTAGGGGTTCACTATTAGATAATAATTAGCAATGCAGGCACAATCATCTTTTCAATGATCATTTAACAATACAGGGGTATATGTACGGAGCTTCGGCTCCGTTCGAAATGTTTTCATGTTTTGTTTTGGGAAAATGTTCAGTGAACCACCCTCGGGCGGGCAGGACGATTGAAGTTGATAAGTGAGCAAGAAAGTCAAACAAAAGGAATAGTAGTGTGTTAGTGCTGAGATGTTTTGAGCATTGTATTATGAAACATTTTGTTGTTAAAGCTATATACTCTGCAGGAGTTATTATATTTTGATGTAAACCCTGGAATAGTTAAATGGTTTGACGTTAGAACTGTTTATAAATGGTTTGATGGGTTGTAATTGTGTGAATGTCTTTCGATGGTAAACATTGATTAGCATTGCTAAATTTATTATTTACAAGCAAAGTCTTGTCCTTTTTGGATGGCGATAACGCCCTGATCATTTGGGATAATACCTCAAATTGGTGAATCTAATAAACAGAAAGAAATCAGCGAAATTTGCACATTTAAGGTGTTACAGATTTGGTATCAGAGCCAAGTTTTGATTTTTCTGATGGGATATGGAGGATGAAGTTCGGATATAGGAAGGCAAGAAGGGTTATTAGTAAGGAATATCATATATTATTAGAGATTTATGATATTAGAAATGCATGTTACTTATCTTCTATATGCCCCTATCCCTATGCAATCAACATGATGTCTGGTACATCTGTGGCCACTCACATTTTACTATTGCATCCTAGTATTGTAGCTCGTGCACAGGACCCTTTCTCCAAGTTTCATAACATCACAGTCCATGCACACAGATTGCTATGGTCCTTACTGATAGTTGATCCATGGGTAGAGTTTAGGCTCTATTATCATCATTTCATGATGACGGGAAATCTAGGTTGGGACGGACCTAAGTTCCAGGTCTAGGGGGCTTGGGCTACCATCACTTCGGAGTTATTATTGAGGGAGGCGTTTCAGTAGAGGGGAATCACTATGGAAACTCTTCAGCCTGCCTTTCCATTACATCTAGCACATCCCCCGTCTGCACCACTTGCAGCAGCACAGGGACCACCTTCGCCGCCTGCTCTGGGCACCCTAATGATGCCCGACAGTCTTGGGGAGGCTCACATCGTGGTGAATCTCCTTGATATACCAGAGATTGTGGTAGTTAGTTATGAGGACGAGGCCATGGAGGATTTTGAGGGCCATCTGGAAGAGGAGGATCAGGACATTGATGAGGCAGTGGCTAAGCAACAGTGGGATCAGGAGATTGATGAGATGGTAGTGGAGCAGCAAGTTGAGCAGGAGGCTAACGAAGTAGAGTCAGGAGTGTCGGACAGCAGCTTCGACTCGGGTAAGGAGTCGAATGATGAATCCGACCCAGATTACGATCCATTTAGTGATCGTTAGGTTGTTTAAGGATTGCACCTGAGTGGGGTACATTTTATGCATGTATATATTTGGTATGTATATATATGGTATGGTCAGATTGGATAGTTGTATTTTGTGTAGCATATGACATTGTATATAGTTAGTCCAATCCTTTCCGACCGTGATGACGTGGTCCGTTTTTCTTTTTGCCCATGTGATGGATATAGTGTCTTGGGGCTAGTTAGTGTTTGAGGTTGGCATAGGAGTCAAAGCTGACGTTGCCTAGTTAGTTAGATGTGATATGTTTTGTTGATCATGTATATAAACAAGCAGCTATGTATGTAGATAAACAGTTATGAAATGATATAATGAAGTTTTGGGTTTGTTTTCAATAATATTTGAGTTATACTAAATGTATTCATTGGGCATGCTTATCTTACATGTTTGAGTATTCCAGTGATTGAATTGTTTCGTTTAATGCATGATCAGAATATCTGAATCAGTGCACAACAATGTAGAAATTCATGTAGAGAAAATCTTGGATCATGACTAGGGATCGGGTGAACAAGCCTCACATTATGTGCCACCAAATTTTGGCCAAATGCCACCAATTCCCCCTGAGTTAGCTAATAACATTAGGGACCCAAACTACTAGCGGGTCTTAGTTGCTGAACTGATGAAGCGGATTTTCCAAGTACCAACTGAAACCCCTCCTAAAGATGATAAATTAGCAGAAAGGATAGCATGATGCAATCCTAAAGTATATGATAGAAATTATGATCCAGTAGTATTGGAGGAATGAGTAAGGGGAATAGAGAAAACCTTTATAGTGATAGAGGTACCAGAAGAAAAGAAAGTAAACATTGGCACATATTTGGTGAAACACCTTTAAGGATAAGCTCGTAGGGCCTGAATTCACCTAGAATAAATTCCTGGGTGAGTTGAGGGCAAAATTTTATCCAGTTATGGTCCAAAGACAAAAGGAGAAAGATTTAATAGAGTTGAAGATAAGTGGCAACATAACTGTGATATAGTATGCTAATAAATTCACAGAATTATCCAGGCTTGTCCCTGAATTTGTGTCATCTGAAAGGTTAAAGATGAGGAGGTTTGAAGAGGGTTTGACTTTCTATATTCGAAATCAACTCGCTAGGTAACCAATCTTGACTTACCAAGAGCTATATGAGTGAGCTGCTGAAGTGGAGTGAGTAAAGATAGAGTTGATAGCCCTGAACCCAATCAACCAAAAGAGAAAGGGGTTTGATCGAGGAACTTAAAGTGAGAGTGTGAACCAAAAGAAACCTTCTCCCGCTCCTTCCAAGAGCTATCCTATAGGCTCGATAGAGCCCTGTGCAAAGTATGGCAGAACAAATCATATCACCCCTGAATGCTAAGTAGGAACCAACAAGTGCATGTTGTGCGAAAGCCCCGAACACCTTATTGCTGCATGCCCCCCAAAGGTTGAAGGCTGTAGATAAGGGTGTAGCAAAACCCTTGGCCCCACCTCGCCAAGGGGCTCTACCACCTAGGCCTGTAGTAGTAGGACGGGCGTATATAATAAGCAAGAAGGAAGCTACCACCTCTGGTACGATAGTCACTCGAACTCTCTTTTTAAATTCAAAGTCATTTTATGTATTATTTTATTTGGGTGCTACTCATTCATTTATATCCACCGGATCTGCTACACAATTGAACCTGGAGGATAGGAGGACGAAAAACAACTATAGGATCAAGCTACCCAACGATTCTGTGATTGAATGCCCATCTCCTATAAACTTGTTCCCATTACCATCGGTGGAACCACCTTCCTTGTGTATTTGATTCAATTTGATTTGTCTGATTTTGACATCATTCTAGGAATGAATTGGTTGCACACCTATGGAGCTAAGATTGACTATGAGGATCTTAAGATTATTTTGAAGGATGAAAAAGGGAGGGGGCAGAGAGAGGAAAAATCCTATCCCTTGATTTCTGCTATGAAAGCAAGTAAGCTATTATGTTAAGGATGTATTGGATATTGGTGTTATGCTACTAATACCTAAGCAAAAGAAGAGAAAGCAAAAAATATTTTTGTAGTTTGAGAATTTGAAGATGTTTTTCCTGAGGAATTACTAGGATTACCCCCGCAGAGGAAAATTGATTTTAGAATTGAATTAATCCCAAGTGCCCAACTTATCTCCAAAATTCCATATCGTATGGCCCCAACTCAGCTTTAAGAATTAAAGATTTAGTTAGATGAACTATTGTAGAAGGGATTTCTCAGGCAAAGTGTGTCTCCATGGGGTGCCCCCATGTTGTTCGTAAAGAAAAATGATGGAACCTTAAGGCTATATATTGACTACAAGGAGCTCAACTAGATCACCATCAAAAAAAAGTACCCTTTGCCGCGAGCAGATGACTTGTTTAACCAACTGCAAAGAGCAGGAGTATTCTCTAAGATTGATTTGAGGTCAAGGTACCATCAACTCCGGATTAAACCTGAAGATATCCATAAGACTGCATTTAGGACCAGGTATAGTCATTATGAGTTTACAGTAATGCCGTTTGGCCTCACCAATGCCCCTACAGCTTTCATGGATCTTATGAACAGAGTTTTCAGACCCTACTCAGACAGGTTTGTAGTGGTGTTCATAGATGACATTCTTATCTATTCTAAGGACAAGGAGGGACATACCGATCATTTGAGGATGGTGTTACAAACCCTGAGGGAGCATCAACTTTATGAAAATTAAAGAAGTGTGAATTTTGATTGGGAGAAGTGGTGTTCCTGGCTTATGTGGTTACAAAAAAAGGAATCAAAGTTGACCCCCAGAAGGTGAAGGCAATCAAAGAATAGTCAAGGCCTACTAATGTCAATGAGATTAGAAGCTTTCTGGGTTTAGCGGGCTATTATCGAAGGTTCGTCAAGAACTTCTCGAAAATAGCTTCACCCCTGACCAATCTACTGAAGAAAGCGAATAAATTTGAGTGGATAGAGAAGTGTGAAAAAGCCTTTCAGGAGTTAAGGCAGTGATTAACTATCACCTCAATCCTAACGTTACCAATGGAAGGTAAGGAGTATACCATCTATAGTGATGCTTCAAGAACGATTTGGGGTGTGTACTTATGCAGTAAGACAAGGTAGTAGCTTATGCCTCTCGACAGCTCAATCCTTATGAGGAAATTACCCTACCCATGACCTGGAGTTAGCAGCCGTGGCTTTTGTATTGAAAATTTGGAGACATTACTTATATGGGGTACCATACAAGATCTATACTGACCATCAAAGTCTGAAGTATATCTGCACCCAGAAGGAGCTCAATTTGAGAGCACGACTTTGGCTTGAATTGCTTAAAGACTATGATTTGCATATTTAATATGACACAGGAAAAGCAAATGTTATAGCAGATGCCCTGAATAGGAAGGTGCAACATGGCCCAAGCACTGTGGTGATTACTTAGTTGAGTCTCTTGAAAGAGCTTAAGGACTTAACAATTCAATTGGTGTCCCATGGGTAAGCAAATGTGCAATTATCAGCACTTACCTTACAACCTTCCATAGTGGAGGAGATTTGGATGAACCAGAAAAGTGATCCTGAACTCCAAAGAATAAAGCAAAATTTAGAGAAAGGAAAGTCTTCTGGGTTTGTAGTACATGAGGATGGGACCATGCGATTCCAGAATCATTAATGTGTAACCAGAAATGAGGAATTGAGGAAATAGATCCTAGGGGAGGCTCATAATACTCGCTACTTGGTGCATCCAGGAGGCACCAAGATGTACAGAGACTTAAGGCAATACTTCTAGCGGAATAATATGAAGAAAGAGGTTACAGAATATGTAGACAAGTGTCTAACCTGCCAGAAAGTTAAAGCAGAGCATCAGCGTCCTGTAGGAGAATTGCGACCCCTAAAAATTCCCACTTGGAAGTCGGATTCGATCTCTATGGACTTCGTTATGGGTTTACTGCTTCCTGCCTCGAAAAAGAATGCTATCTGGATCATAGTTGATCGACTTACCAAGTCGGCCCATTTTCTGCCAATTAAGGATACTTGGGGAGTTGAGAAACTAGCTCAATTGTATGTTAAGGAGATAGTCCGCCTACACGGGATTCCATTAGACATAGTATTAGATAGGGATCAAAGATTCCAAGCCCGTTTTTGGCAAGCACTTCAAAAGGCCTTTGGGACCAAATTGAACTTTAGCAGCTTTTATCACCCTGAGACAGATTGGCAAACTGAAAGAGTGAATCAAATTCTAGAGGACATGTTGAGAGCTTGTGTATTAGAGTTCCAAGGGAAATGAAAAGACGATTTACCATTGGTGGAGTTTTCTTATAACAATAGCTACCAATCTAACATCAAAATGGCCCCGTTTGAGGCTTTACATAGGAGAAAGTGTAGAACCCCACTATGTTGGAGTGGTTTGGATGAGGCATTGATTATAGTCCCTGAAATGATCCAGGAAATCGTGGAAATAATGAGAAGGATTCGAGAGCATATTAAGCTTGCCAGAGTCGACAAAAGAGTTTTGCGAATAAGAGAAGGAGGCCTCTGGAGTTTCAAGTAGGCGACAAAGTTTTTCTAAAAGTTCCGCCAACTAAGGGTATCAAGAGGTTCAGAGTACGTGGAAAACTAAGTCCAAGATATATTGGACCATATGAAATCATTGAAAAGTTGAATCCTATGGCTTATCGCCTGGATCTGCCAGAAGAACTTGAACACGTACATAATGCATTTCACATCTCTCAGCTTAGAAAGTATATCCTAGATCCAAATCACACCATTGCATCTGAACCTATTGAAATCACTGCAGATTTAGTATATGAAGAGCGACTAATTCAAATACTAGATTGTAGGATTAAGTAGTTGTGCAACAAGCAGATACCTCTAGTCAAGATGCTATGGTCAAATCATACCTCCCAAGAAGCACTTACCTTACAACCTTTCATAGTGGAGGAGATTCGGGTGAACCAAGAAAGTGATCCTGAACTCCAAAGAGTAAAACAAAATTTAGAGAAAGGCAATACTTCTGGTGGAACAATATGAAGAAAGAGGTTGCAGAATCTGTAGACAAGTGTCTAACTTGCAAGAAAGTTAATTCTAGAAAGAAATGAGCAATTCTTGGATTCTTGTATTTGATTTAGTAGTTTTAATCTCTTATAATGTTATGAGGATGTTCTTGGTGATCTTGGATGAAGTGGAAGTTGGCCAAAAGTTAGGGTTTCATTGATTATGCAAGGGTTTAACCTTCCTTTGATAGCAAGCATGTTGTTAGTGTATATTTGATTAAAAAATGATCTTTGATGTACATGATTTTGAAGTGAAATTGAGTGTGATGGTTTTGTATGGTGATGGGAAGGACCAAAGGCATGTTACATGACTTTAAGGTATGATTTTGGATATGGAATTGTGTGAAAAGAAAGGAGAGAGCCTTGACAATGAAGGCTGAAAAATTTTAGAAAACAGGGCAAGATTTGTGATTAAACTGGTACTTATCGGCTCATTAGAAAACTATGATTTTTGGAGGGTAGATATTTTAGTATGTTAGCTTTCAAATCCCTTTTTAATCCCTTAATCTGAGGTCTGTGGAAAAAGTTATGGCTGCCTTACCAGAACTATGTAGGTGAGACCAAAACTGACGTACTTGTATTCTAACTCCATTTTGGGAACTCTATGGTGGGACTCGTGTTTTGCGTTCTAAATGAAAGTTTTTTAAGACTTCATAAGCTTTCAATATGGTGGTTTTGGGTCTCAATCAGAGATCAGAAGGCTAATTCTTTCTAAGCTACCGTTATGCTTTTAGTTTTCTTGTACTAAATTATTAGCTATGAAACAAATATATTTCCTAACCGTGTGTT